>CAUYLG010022189.1:175-43694 GCA_963573385.1 Cacajao melanocephalus
AGTCGTGGGGTGTGGTGAATTTAAAAAATTGGTTAATTAATAAAAAAATAAAAAAAAAAAACAAACACATGCCCCGCTCTTTTTTTTTTTTTTTTTTTTTTTTTTTGAAACGGCGGAGTTTCATTCTCGTTGCCCAGGCTGGAGTGCAATGGTGTGATCTTGGCTCACTGCACCCTCTGCCTCCCTAGTTCAAGTGATTGTCCTGCCTTAGCCTCCCACGAGTAGCTGGGCTACAGGCATGCACCACCACGCCAGGCTAATTTTGTAATTTTAGTAAAGATGGGGTTTCTCCATGTTGGTCAGGCTGTTCTCAAATTCCTGACCTCAAATAATCCGCCTGCCTTAGCCTCCCAAAGTGCTGGGATTACAGGCCTGAGCCAGCGCATCTGGCTGCCCTGAGCATTTTGTAAAACACACAAGCCCGTAGTCACTCACCAGCCAGTGGGATGCTGGCCAGGGCCCTTCTTGACTGGGAGCCACTCCTTGGAATTCAACTTGGTTTTTGTCTTAGAAACGCCTCACAGAGAGGTCACATAGATGTGGTAAACTGAGCTCACACAGAGGTTATATAGAAGTGGGCTGAGCTCACACAGAGGTCATGGAGAGGTGGACTGAGGTCACACAGAGATTGTGTGGGGGGGGTTGTGGTCACACAGAGGTCACAGAGTGGTGAACTGAGAAGTCATGGAGAGGAGTACTGAGAGCTTCTGCTCTGAGGGTGCAGGGCGGGAGAACTGCACAGAGCTGGGGCAGTAGAGAGGAGTGCAGCCATCTGAGGGCACCCCAGGACAGTGGCTTTTCCAGGGATGGGACGTCAGCTTGTGCCAGGCCAGTCACCAAGGCAGGAGGGCACAGATTTTCTTTAAAAAGCAGGTGTCCCTTGGAGTGTGAGGCATGGTCAGGAAAGCAGCAGGATGTGCAGTCACCACCTCTTGTTTGTAGCCTTGTCCTCCCACTGACTCAGGTGGGCTCCAGAGGCTGGGGTGGATGCTTGGCCAGGCCTGACCTCGCCTGGCCCATGCCTCTCGGTGTGCTGGCCCTTCTGTCCTTCCGTTCACTCACAGGCCTCAGCGTTCCTTCAAAACTCTTTTCCCAGGGCCACCACGGTACGTTACAAAGGGCGGAACCTGCGGATCAAAGCGCCCATGTGCCGGGCCCTGAAGAAGCTCTGCGATCCGGATGGTAGGTGAATGGGGCACTCCCAGGACCAGAGGCAGTGCCTGTGGTGTTTCATTCAGTGATGGGCAGGCTGAGCTACAGGGTCTCTGCTGCAGTTGGTTTGTGTCTGGCCCTGCTTAATCCCAAGGCTGCAAATGGACGACCCTGGAACTTGAAATGCTTCCTGCGTCCACTTAGTCAAGTTGAGCTCGGAGCCATGGTGGCAGTCAGCAGACCGGTTACCTGTTGTCAGGACTGAGTCTCCCATGGCCTCTCTGGACCAGTCTGTGGCTCTGCCTTTGCAAACCCATGAGCAGCCACACCAGAGTTTCTTCTTTGCTGGGGTTTCTCTACCGTCCTTGCCTCTGTTTGTAAGGCGACCTGCTCACAGCTCTCTGATTTCACTGGTTTGTCTGGCCAAGCGCTTGGTTTTCTACCTTAAGGTCAGTCTGCGCTAAACTTTCATGATTCCTTTCTGTTGCAGGCTTGAGTGATGAAGAGGACCAGAAGCCAGTGCGCCTGCCCCTGAAAGTCCCTATAGAGCTACAGCCGCGGAACAACCACGCCTGGGCCCGCGTGCAGAGCCTTGCCCAGAACCCGCGCCTCAGGTAATGAGGCCTTTGGCACGCGGAAGGGTCCCAACTGCTTGAGCAGGACTAGAGGGTATGTGTGTGAGTTTCCCTCGAGGAACTCCCAGGAGAAGTAGGTTCACCCCCGTCCTCTGTCATCACACGAGGACACAGCAGTGTGGAGGGACTGGAGTCCTGGGAGGACTGGGCTGCAGTCCTGCACCTGGGCAGGGATCATCCAGGCCACGTGCAGGCCATGGGGGGATGTCATGGTGAGGAGAGGAGTGGCTGCAGAGCCTCCCTGTCGTCCCCCAGTGAGGGTCCATACTGCTCCTCTCTCTCCCACCCACTTCTTGGAGACTTGTGGTGCGCATATGCCCAAGGCGCCACCTGGGATGGACCCTTTTCGATTTGTACATTTTAAAAAATTGAGGTGGCCAGGCACGGAAGCCCATGCCTGTAATCCCAGTACTTGGGAGTCCGAGGCAGGCAGAGGTCAAGAAATTGAGACTTTCCTGGCCAACGTGGTGAAACTCATTTCTACTAAAAATACAAAATTTGACTGGGTGTGGTGGTGCGCGCCTGTAGTCACAGCTACTCAGGAGGCTGAGGCAGGAGACTTGCTTGAACCCAGGAGGCGGAGGTTGCAGTGAGCCGAGATCCTGCCACTGTACTCTAGCCTGGTGACAGAGTGAGACTGTGTCTCAAAAAAAAAAAAAAACAATTGAGGTAAAACTCACGTATCATAAAATGAACCTAGTCGTTTGTAAGTGTGCGGTTCACTGGCATTTAACACAGTCACAGAATTCTGCGGCCATCACCTCTGTCCAGTTCCAGAACACGTTCATCACCCTGGAACAGTTCTCTTGCCCGTTAGCACTCACTCCTCGAGCCTCACCGTCCCACGGCTGCTGGCCTCTCCCAGTCCCCTTTGTGTCTCAGTGGCCTTGCCTACTCTGGAGCTTTCATAGAAATGGAATCACACCCAGAGATCTCTGGGCCTGGTGCCTTTCACTGGGCATGACGCTTTCAAGGTTCACAGTGTTGTAGTGTGTGTCAGCGCTTCATTCCTTCTTTTTGTGTATTTTTTCCCTTAGAATTTATTAACACTGTCCAGGCCCACCCTTCTTGAAGCCAGAAGGAGCTTGTAGACTAGGCAGAGCCTGTGGGCCACTGCCCATGCCCTGGCGGAGACCTTGTGCTAGCAGAGAATACTCAGGATCTCTGTGTTACTTCCATCAGCTCCATGTGAAACTTTGGCAATCGCAGCTGGAAAGGCTGGTTTTCAGGCACAGGAGCCAAGGGCCCTGCGGGTG
Organism: Cacajao melanocephalus; assembly: GCA_963573385.1. NCBI lineage: Eukaryota > Metazoa > Chordata > Mammalia > Primates > Pitheciidae > Cacajao > Cacajao melanocephalus. The sequence goes on from CAUYLG010022189.1 coordinate 3,219, forward strand.
CCCGCTCTCAAGTGCCCCTCTGGAGGTCCCTTGTCTCTTTTGGTGTCATCTTGCTGTAGGCAGCCTCAGGGCTCTTCAGAAGGTTCACTTCCTGTTCTATGAGCCTCACCTCCTCCTGTCTTTCGTCTCATTAGGATGATCGTGGAGCTGCATCGAAAGGTTTCCAGCCTCATCGAGTTCTTGAAGCAGAAGTGGGCGCTCCATGAGGTGCGAGTTGTATCCTTTTCCAACTAAAGCAAACCCTCCAGGCTGAACAGCCTCTGCTGCTTGGGGACGGACCGTGCTTCCCAGTGCCTGTCATCGTCGTGGTTCCCATGGGCAGAGCAGCTGTGCCGTGACATGGTGAACGTCTGGAACCGTAACCTGGAACCCCTTGTTCCCTGGGTGTGGAGCCCCCTCTTGCAGTGCTAGAACTCAGTCACCGCCAGCCCTCCACAATGTCAGCGGCCTGTGTCTGGCCCATGGGGTGTGGCCAAAGCATTCCTACCAGCAGGTTGAGCCAAACGACCAAGGGTCAGCCCAGCCTTCTTCATGTCCATGGCTGGCTCCCAGCCCTGCCCATGCCCCACGCAGGTGAGGTGTATGTCAGGTGTGTGAATTTCCTGAAGGTGCTAAGTTCCCGGATCAACATTGTTTGGTGGTGGTATGAGAAAAGCCCTGGGTCAGGGGCATGATCCAAACCCTGGGGGGGTGCCATTGGGGAGCATGGCTCATGTCTGTAGCAGTGTGCCAGGTGCTCATCCCAACCTCAGTGCCAGTCAGCGTGGGCCTTCCTTGACGGGCACTCAGCGGAAGACACTCGAGGAGCGGCAGCTGCAGGACTCATGCTCCCCACCGATGCAGGAGAAGGTGACCCTGCACTTGTTCCCAGGCGAGAACTGCACGCTGACGCCACTGCCAGGTGTGGCCCGCGTGGTGCACTCCAAGGCCTTCTGCACGGTGCACTGGCAGGAGGGCGGCCGGTGCAGGCAGAGTGCCAAGGATGCCCACGTGCTGCCCCCAGCCCAGATCCTGGGCATCCAGAGTGGGCAGGGCACGGCCCGGGGCCAGGTGAAATGCCCGCGGGGCGGAGCTGAGGGCAAGGGTGCGGGGCGGCCCCCTCCTGCAGCTGATGCCTCGCAGAGCTCCGGAGAGAGTTCCCCCGAAAGTGCCCCTGGGGAAGGGGCCATCTTAAGCTTGAGTAGCCCGGACGCTCCCGACAGGCCTCCCCCCAGGCACCAGGACACTGGGCCGTGTCCTGAGAAGACCCCTACAGAAGGCAGGGACAGCCCCATCCGGGAGCCAGGGGCCTTGCCATGTGCCTGTGGTCAGCTTCCAGACCTGGAGGACGAGCTCTCCCTCCTAGACCCCTTGCCCCGCTACCTGAAATCCTGCCAGGACCTCATTGTCCCCGAGCAGTGCCGCTGTGCAGACATGCGGCCTGGGAGCGAGCAGCCCCCTCCGGGCTGGGCAGCCTCCCCAGAGGTGCTGGCTTCTGTCAGCAAGGAGCCTGTTGACCTTGCCCCCGCTGGCCCGTCCCCGAGGCCTGGCCCCGGGCTTTTGCCGGATGTTTGCACTAAAGACTCGGCAGATGCACCTGCAGAGGAGGTCCAGGAAAAGGGGAGCCCCGCGGAGCCTCTGCTGCCTCAGGGACAGCCTGCCGCCAGACCCTTAAAGGAGGTCCCTGCCAGCCAGCTGGCACAGCAGCTCCGTGAGGAGGGCTGGAACCTGCAGACCTCCGAAAGCCTCACGCTGGCCGAAGTCTACCTCATGATGGGCAAGCCCAGCAAGCTGCAGCTGGAGTATGACTGGCTGGGGCCCGGCCGCCAGGACCCCCGCCCTGGCTCCCCAGCCACCACCCTCCACAAGCAGCGCCTCCTCAGCTGCCTCCTGAAGCTCATTTCCACCGAGGTCAACCCCAAGCTGGTGAGTGGGTCAGGGCCCAGCCCCTCTGGCAGCCCAAGGGAAGCCAGGCCCAGTCTTGGAGGACTCCCAGCTGGGTAGCTAGGGCCAGCACAGGCAGGGTCCAGATGAGAGAGAGAGGGTCCTGTGGCAGGGGGCCAGGAATCCACAGGACCTCAAGGAAGGAGGAGAGGCAGGGACCTAAATGGTCCGGGAGACAGGCTCTCCACAGATCATGTTCCTCTCCCTCGAGTAGGGATCTTAGGGCACTTGATGAGGGTCCCCACTCCTCTGCATGGCGCCAGAAGTGCACTGACAAGTGGCCTGGGTGTTCTCTTCTGTGTGGTGCGTGGAAGAAGACAGCCAACAGGCAGGCAGTACCTCGTGAGCCCTCGTGCTCCTGGGAGTCTGCCAAGCCCAAGTGTGCAGTGGAGGGGACAACGTGCACAGGACCGAGGGTCACAGAGTGAGGCCTAGAGCTGAGCTAGCCTTCTTTCTTACCTAATCACTGTTACCGGTTTCCACATAGAGAACGACGGGTGTAGTTTTTGCTTTAGAAAGACCATCCTAGCTGCTGTGCAGATGGTGTGTGGCAAGGTCAGAGGAGAGCAGGGATGTGGTGCTGTGGCGGAGGAGTGGAGCTGGGGATCAGACAGGACCGTCCCTGCAGCATGTGGGTGGTCCCTGAGTCTAGGAAAGAGTCCCCTACCACCGGGAGGCCAGTTGGTGGAGCCGACAGATGGGGTGCAGAAGGGGCTGCTGCTGGGAGTAATCCTACCCCACGCCCCCAAGTCCGATAGGATTTCTGGGTGCAAGAGAGCAAGGTCTCATGGCAGACCATCCTGAAACAGCATGTTTGGGCGCTGGTGAACTGTGGGACGTGAGCGAGGGGCTGGAAGGACGGGCTGGGGCAGGAGCTGCAGGTCACTGTGGGCCCCTGGGTGCTGTTTCACCATTGGAATGTGTGTGAGGCTCACATGTCCCTGTGCTAGGGGAGGACTCGGGATTCGGGCCCTCATGAGCCCCCACCCACCTGCTGCTCCTGCTCCACGCAGGCCGCCTCATGGCTTCTGAGTGGTGCTTGCTTCTGCCTGCATCCACCGCGCCTTCTGCTGGTTTTCTGCCCCTGCTCCCAGCCCGTGCTCGGCTTGCCCCGGAGACGTGGTCCATCAGCAGGTGGCAGGAAAGTGCAGATTTGCCCGGGCAGCGTCACAGGGCCTGGTTGTGGGAGAAGATCTCGCAGGGTTGGTGGTGACAGAGGCTGACCCTCAGGTGCCTCTGAGGCCAGGCCTGAGGGTGAAAGTGGCTCGGGGTAGTGTGGAGGGGATGCTAGGGTGAGCAAGCGGTGACCAGAAAGACAGCGTCTTTACAAGGCTCTTCAGGTTTGGCTTTTGGCGGTCTCATGGGAGGGACTGTGGAGAGATGTGGTGCCTGCGTTCAGGTGTCCCAAGGAAGGGGCCAGGGTAGGCTCCTGAGCGTGCAGGTGCCAGTTCTGGGACACAGAGCAGGGAGGAATCCCGCACAGAAGGGCATCCCTATCCCCCAGGGAGCCAGTTAGAGAGGCTGACTTGGGGTGGGCCTGGCAGACTGGACAGACAGCTAGGTGCCTGATGCACCTCAGGTGTGGGGTCCCCTGCCCCTGTGCTGTTGCTTGCCTGGTAGAGCTGTGATGAGCAAACACCCCTAAAGGCCCGAGCCCCAGAGATCAAGAGATGCCAAGGGCTCCTGAGCCACTGTCGAAGGTGGAAGTGGCAGCGTAGGAAGGGTCACGAGGTGGGAGGGTCCCAGAGAAAGCCTGGGCTGTGGGGACTAGGGGCTGAAGGCTCTGAGGGAGCAGACGGGCAGGGCTGTGCTGAGAGCATGGGGCAGAGGGGTTCGTAGTCCACAGGGAGGTTTCCCAGGTGGGATGTGTGAAGTGTTCAGGGGAGTGAGGAGAGCCAAGAGGCTGGGATGCTGGCCAGGCCTTCCCAGCAGTGGTGGCATCTCTGTGGTGAGCCAGGCGGGGACCCCAGGACTCGGCAGCAGGCTCTGCGGGCTGTGGCATGAGCATGCATACCCCCCGGGGTTGGGCTCCGTCCTTGCAGAATGCTCTTCACCTGCGCTTGTGTCTGTTTCTAGAAAGCCTACCTGTATGTCCTTCCTCTGACTCACAAGCAGAGAGCCTACCTCAGTCTCGTGCTGACTTTGTAAAATGGCTTTAAGCTCTTGACGCTTGTCACTTGCTGTCCAGCAACTCTTTCTGCTGCCCATGCCGGCACTTCCAGCCGGTCCCCTCCGTCCCACCTCTGCCGTAGCATGTGGAAAGGTACTTGTGAGCAAGCGAGTGGTTTTCATTACTTACCTGACCAGTGACTTTTAAAACTGGCAAGCTACCGAGTGGCTCTGGGGACACGGCCTTTGCCGTCATGACACTGTGCTCTCTGGGCTTGATGAAGTTCTTGTGCCTTCTCCAGGGCATGCATTTCAGAGCCGTTTCTCATGTGCCGAGTTTGGACGTTGTTTGGCCCATTTCTGTCCCAGGCTCTGGAAGCAAACACTGTCTCTACGGTGAGGCCCTCCCAGGAGGAGCAGTCGACGACGCCCCCAGGGAAGGTGGTGACCGTCAGTTCTCGAAGCCCCCGCTGCCCTCGGAACCAGGCCACCCTCCGCAGCAGCAAGACCTTCCCGCCCAGCTCTGCACCATGCCCCTCAGGTGAGGCTGTGGCAGCTGCACTCCCTGTGCCTGGTCCACCCTGTTGGCATCATCCTGGGCTTCAGGGGCCATGCCAAAGCTGAGGGCACAAATGTACCTGAGACCTGGCCCCACTGTCCAGATCACGATCCAGCCAACAGGGTGAAGGTGCAAAAATTACTGCCTCCTCCTGGGGAGGGCGATGGCAGGGCCTGTCACAAAGGACTTTGGGGTCCTAGGGTATAGAAGCTGGCAAGAAGCCAGGCTTTGCCAGTCTGATCACTTTGGGGTCTGTTCCATGGGATGAGCAAAAGCCTCCCTAATGTGCTGAGTTGGTGGTTCAAAACCCCTGTGAAGGTTGGTTTTTTTTCTATTTTTCTTCACATGTAAAACGTCAGAATAGAGAATCCTTCAGTTAGGGGAGGTTCCACTAGGTTAACACAAGTCCTGGAAAGAACTGTGGAGCAACCTGCCAATCCACAGTGTACTCCTGTCCCAGCTCTTTACTGGAAATAATTAAAATTCAGGGATCATAAATTGGGTTTCTGGTACATAAAACCCCAAGACAAGCATGTCCAGTTTTCCGAGGCATCAGTTTCACTTGCTTTCAACCCATAGTATTTTTATAATAAAGCAGATTATCATGGTTAGAATGATGAATTTTTAAGAGTAAAATTGGTGAGTTTTAGCCTGGGTGCAGTGGCTCACGCCTGTAAACCCAGCACTTTGGGAGGCCACACTGGGTGGATCACCTGAGGTCAGGAGTTGGAGACCAGCCTGGCCAACATGGTGAAACCCTGTCTCTACTAAAAGTATAAAAATTAGCCAGGTATGGGGGCACAGGCCTGTAATCCCAACTGCTTGGGAGGCTGAGGCAGGAGAATTGCTTGAACCTGGGAGGCGGAGGTTGCAGTGAGCTCAGATCACACCACTGCACTCCCAAGCCTGGGTGACAAAGACTCCATCTCAAAAAAAAAAAAACAAACCAGAAGGAGAATCAGTCTTTATATGGGACTGAGATTGAGATAGAGGTATCTCCTTTCAGGACTACCAAACAGGTTGCCAAGAGAGCATCTTTCTGACTTTCTTCCCAACAGAATTCCATTGACCCTGGACCTGTTGCTAGGTGAATGCTGTCACACTGGTTCTCTCCTCTCTTCTACTAGGTTTGAGAAACCCTCCAAGACCCCTCTTGGTGGCTGGTCCCGCCAGCACAGGAAGCAGTGACTCAGATGGCGGCCTTTTTGCTGTCCCAACAACCTTGCCACCCAACAGCCGACACGGGAAGCTCTTCTCTCCCAGTAAAGACGCAGAGCTGACTTTCCGCCAGCATCTCAACTCCATCAGCGTGAGTGTGTGGGGCCAGGCCGTCCCTCGCGGGTTTCCCCGCGGTGTGGAGAGCACACCTTCAGGTGCCGTGCGCTGCTCCCTTACAGATGCAGTCGGATTTCTTCCTGCCAAAGCCCCGGAAGCTGCGGAACCGGCACCTTCGGAAGCCGCTGGTGGTCCAGGTCAGGTTCTCGTCAAGTCTGAATGTGCTGCCTCGTGCCTGGGTCAGCCGGGACATGGGGTTTCTTCCCTCTGTCAGGTTCTCATCATGTCAAATGGGGGGAGATCCCTGCCCCTTCCTTCTCTCTTGTGAGTACGGTAGATACAAGTAATACCAGTGAACTTAATGGTACCCAGAAGTACAGGGAATCTGTCAACAGCGTGGAAAACCACGTGCAGAAAAACAGTTATAGGGATTCGAGTCCAAAGAATGTCCCAGATTGGGATTTTCTTTTTTGAGACGGAGTTTTGTTCTTGTTGCCCAGGCTGGAGTACAATGGCACGATCTCGGCTCACTGCAACCTCTGCCTCCCGGGTTCAAGTGATTCTCCTGCCTCAGCCTCCCAAGCAGCTGGGATTACAGGCCTGTGCCCCCATACCTGGCTAATTTTTATATTTTTAGTGGAGACGGGATTTCTCCGTGTTGGTCTGGTTGGTCTCAACTCCTGACCTCAGGTGATCTGCCCACCTCAGCCTCCCAAAGTGCTGGGATTACAGGCGTGAGCCACTGTGCCCTGCTGGGATGTATTTATGGACTATAAGAACACCTATTTATTAACATTTAGTCAGTGGGAGCAGTTGGCAGGCGTGTGGGTCGGCTAGAGCCCAGGCATCTCTTGAGCTCCCTGAGGGACATCCAGGGACTCAGAGGCACCTCAGAAGAAGACCTTGGCATTTTGAGGCATAAAAGTGCAGAAAGTGAGGCTGGGTGCAGTGGCTCACGCCTGTAATCTCAACACTTTGGGAGGCTGAGGTGGGTGGATCACGAGGTCAAGAGTTCAAGACCAGCCTGGCCAAGATGGTGAAACCCCATCTCTACTAAAAGTACAAAAATTAACTGGGTGTGGTGGTAGGTGTCTGTTATCTCAGCTACTGGAGAGGCTGAGGCAGAGAATTGCTTGAACCCTGGAGGCGGAATTTATGGTGAACCGAGATAGTGCCACTGCATTCCATCCTGGGTGACAGAGCGAGACTCTGTCTCAAAAAATAGAACAATAATAATAATTAAATAGTACAGAAAGTGAGGCGGGAAGTCTAAGATAATTATGGCCTTAGAAATTTATGGATGTGTATTATTTTGGATTAATGCACAGGTTTCTTTTTGTAGTCTAGACTCTTAGAAATCTCTTTCTCCCTTGAGATTAGTGAATTTACAAATGAGAGATTCGTGAAAGGTCTTAGGAAGAAAGATGACCTCTAAATCGTAGGTGTTCTTTGTTCAGACTAAGACCAGGGTCAAAAACTGTGGCCCAGGGGCCAATTCCAGCCTGACTTGTTTTGTTTAATTTAAAACAGCTTTATAGATAGACAATTCACATATCATAACGTTTGCCCATTTAAAGCGTATGACTCAGTGGTTACAGGGTTGTACAACCATCATCACCAGGGTCTAATCCCAGAATGTTCTCACCCAGAAAGGAGACACTGCACCTTTGAACTCACATTGCTTCTCAGAACCTTCAGCCCTTGGCCACGATGAACCCACTTTTTGTCTCTACGGATTTGTCTATTCTGGGCATTTCCTATAAATAGGGTCATACAGTATGTGGTCTTTTCCACTTAATACTTTTAGTTTTTTGAGATGAAGTCACACTCTTGTTCCCCAGGATGGAGTATAGCGGCGCGATCTCGGCTCACTATAACCTCCGCCTCCCAGGTTCAAGCAATTCTCCTGCCTCATCCACCTGAGTAGCTGGGATTACAGGAATGTGCCACCACGCCTGGCTAATATTTGTTGTGTTTTTTTTTTTTTTAATAGCGATGGGGTTTCAACATGTGGGTCGGGTTGGTCTCGAACTCCCGACCTCAGGTGATCCACTCACTTTGGCCTCCCAAAGTGCTGGGATTACAGGCGTGAGCCACCGCGCCTGGCCCTCCACTTAATATTTTTGTAAATAAAGTTTTACTGGCACACAGCCATAATTATTCATTTCTGTACTATCTACTGTTTTCCACGTGGACAGGTCAAGTACGGCCCCCAAAACCTAAACTATTTCCTGCCTGCCCATTTGCAGAAAAAGTGTGCTACTCTCTGCTACAAAGTGCATAGCCTTGGAGTGAAAGCTTGTGCCCCTAGGCCGCAGCCTGCCTCTGTCTCTAGTAGTGCCTCCCCTCTAGTGTCTCCAGTGCCAGTGTCCTGGGGCATCTCAAAGGGCTGCAGCGGCACCCCCGGAGGCCGGAGCGCCTCAGACACTTGGAGGTTGACAGACACTTTTTTGTTCGTGTTTTATCTTGATTACTAACAGTTTCAGTGATGAATGCAGTTTCTCCAATGGTAGTCCTTGTCACTCAAACCTGCCATAGCGCGTTCAACCTAATCATTCCCTCACAAAAGCCCTGTGAAGGGGTGCCTCATGCCCTTTGGTGCCTGTATGTTACAGGCAGTGACTTTATTTTCTTCTCCCCATGTGAGGAAGCCCAGAATGGGGAGTATCACTCATAAAAGTCCATATCCAGAAAAAACAAAAGTCCATATCCAATGATTACACACAGGTTTATATAACTCTTTGCATTCTAGCCAAATCTAAAAGAAAGTTTGGATTGAAAGTGGATCAGGCTGGGTGCGGGGGTTCATGCCTGTAAATCCCAGCACTTTGGGAGGTTGAGGTGGGTGAATCACCTGAGGACAGGATTTGAGCCTGGCCAAGATGGTGAAACCTTGTCTCTACCAAAAATACAAAAATTAGCTGGGCATGTGCTGAGTGCCTATAATCCCAGCCACTTTGGAAGCTGAAGCAGGAAAATCGCTTGAACCTGGGAGGCAGAGGTTTCAGTGACCGTGCCACTGTACTCCAGCCTGGGGGACAGAGTGAGACTCCATCCAAAAAAAAAAAAAGTGGATCACTCTGACATTCCTCCAGTTTTCCCTGGGAAAGATTTGATTACCTGGGTTTGTTACACAGAGGACCTAACTAGGGCTTGGGGTGCACAGGACCTAACAACTATCTGAGACACCCTGTGTCATTGGCTCTAGAAAAAGCCCCACCTGGCTATGCTGGGCACCCTCTTCCTTGGGACGTTCCTATGTAACGCAGTTCTGAAGTGATCTTTTGGCATAGGAGTTTCATCACCGTGATTGTTTGCCATTTTTCCACCATAGAGAACGCTGCTCCCCAGACCGTCAGAAAACCAGTCCCACAACGTTTGTTCCTTCTCCATCCTGTCTAACTCTTCCGTAACTGGTAAGGACCCAGAGCTTTTCTGGGGTAGCTTTTCCCTCCTCCTCACCTGAGGGCCTTGGCTTTGGAAACAATGGGTGCTTATTTCCGTGGCCTATTTTCAGGCATTCCTTTGTTCATTCTACTGACAAATACCTAATGTGCCCTATGTGCTGGGCCACAGATTGCCGTGGTGGGCGAGGCATTTAGTCCAGAGGGCGCCCCTTTGTCTGTAGCCTCTGATGACGCTATGTCAGGCGCTTGGCTTGGTTTGAGTTACTGGAGCATCTCTTGTGTGCTCTCTATATGTAACGTCTTGCCAGCTGTTTATGGGATGGATGTGTTCTTGGGGTGTGTGGATTATGCTTCCATCAGTCTGTACGTTTAGTGGGAGCCTTGGCTCCTGGCAGCAGGTCTTACACAGGGAGAGGCTTCTAGTGAAACACATACTCTGTGACTTACCTTTTCTACCAGTCTTGACTTCCACATCTCTCACTGACATATTGCAAGACCCTTATACAGCTGTCGATTGCTTTTTCTCCTGCTTACTTTTCCATTTTCAACTGTGGAAAGCCTGGCAAGATAAAACCAAATTGCAGTGGCAGAATCTTAGTCCAGAATCTGATGCTCTGACTGCCCCAGGGCCTGTTCCTCAGTTCGGGGGCTTGTCACCCTTAAAGAGCCATTTCCGCAGGATGACAGTGGTGATTGCAGCCTTCTAGTAGCTCCTGGAAGGCACGGTGGTGGGTGCCAGAGCTCGTGTGACGTTGGGGGCCTATGTGACCTCTGACTTCTCACATTAGTATTTGGAATGTTCGCTGGCTTCTGGCTTGGCTCAGCTTCCACACTCCCAACAGTGGCTGTAAAGGCAGCCCCCTGCGGCCCCGTCCTGCTGTGAGGGCACGGTGGGCGGGCTCGACATGTCTGCTTTTGCCCTCGCCCTCGCAGGGAGAGGTTCGTTCCGGCCCATCCAGTCTTCTCTGACCAAAGCAGCTCTGTCTCGGCCGATCGTGCCCAAGGTCCTTCCACCCCAGGCCACGAGTCACCTGGCCAGTAAGTCTGTACCTGCATGGCCACAGCCACTGAGTGAGCCTCTGAGGGATGTTTTTGTGACCAGGTTTTTTGAATGTTTTCTTCTCCAAACCATAATGTCTCATTACCCTTCACCGAGAACATCCAAGCCCTTGGCTCAAGCATTGACATGAGGTGTGAGGGAGAAGCTGTTCCCTGAGCCCTCTTGGGACATACCATGGGTTGTCAGTAGAGCAGAGATGTGCAGTGTCATTTCTGTTGCCAGGTACTATCGACTTAGCAGCTACGAGTGCCGGCATCCTCCCCGGGAACCCCCTACCTGCCTTGGACACCGAGGGTTTGTCTGGCATCTCTCCACTGTCTTCAGACGAGGTGACAGGAGCCGTCTCTGGGCAGGACTCCACTGGAACTCACCAGAGTGGAGGTGCCCTCCCCGCCATTGGGGTGAGTATGTTTAGAAGAGCTTTTCAGCATCACCGCCAGCTTCTGGTGTGGACACCAAAGCCGTGCGGCTGAGACCACACCGGACCCCAGCTCTGCCTTTGGAGGAGAGTCGCCGTACCAGGGCTGCCATGGCGTGAGCAAGCTCTGTGTAGTACAGAGCAGGAGAGGCACCCAGAGCCACTGTGGCACTGGAGAACCCAGACCTAAGACGATGTGGAAACCCAGCTCCATCTGAGAGTGACCGTGACCAAGTTGGCAGCAGCGAGCCCACAGCGCTGGGCTCGGACATCACGGGCACGTTTTTCATCCGGGAAGAGAACCCCCTGCATGGCCTCGACCGTTGCTCCTTTCCGAGGCTCCAAGCACCGGGTTTCTCCAGCCTCCCATGGCCACTTCAGAGCCACCCCAAGGAGGGTGGGGTGGGCCGATGCTCTTAAGACTCCAGGGAGCCCAGCTCTGCCTGCTACAAAGTTGACTTCTTAATAGAAGAACTTTAGTTCACTCTTTGAAGCCACAAAAAAATTTCAAGTACAGGGCCCATGCCCTGAAAGTGGCCTTTTAGTATTTTTGACCTTAGACCCCTGTCCATTTACTGTCCCTCCGCTGTTAAGAGGCTGTGGGGATGGAACACCTCTTTCTGGAACTCTGTCGTAGGCGAGGGTGTGGGCGGCGTCCGGTGCACCTTGCGGCTGCTCATGGGCGTGCTGTTCCTGCAGGGCTCGGACCCGTTCGTCAGCATCCCTTCCAGGCCTGAGCAGGAGCCAGTGGCGGACAGTTTCCAGGTAGAATGTCCTTGTGTGCTGCCAAGCAAAGCAGCTGCCCCAGGACTGCCTCCATGCCCTGAGCTGCCACCTGTAGTCTTGGAGTGGCCCGGCTTCTCCCTGGGACTGCTCAGTGGCTTTGCTGTTCTTCCATCTGCTATGCCGGCTGCACAGGGTGGATAAATGTGAATACAGCTGTCCCCTACCTCAGACTTCCCTCCTCCCCTCTCCAAGGTGGGCTGATTCAGAACCAACTGTGAAAAAACTCAGCTTTCTGGGAGGAGGAGGAGGCTGTCGGCTAGTAACTCCCTCAGCACTCACCTTCTTTGTGACGGCGGCAAAGCAGGTCCAGGCCGCTGCAGCCTGGCCTTCTGAGTCTGCCATATTGAGTGGTTTTGGGAGAAATAAATTCCCCGGGTGTGTTCATGAGTTGGAAGGATGAGGTGACTGCAGCGCTCATCACCCTGTTGATTTGCCTGCCTGGTGTTTCTTCCCTTGTTGTGGGTTCTGATAGACTGGTTGTGTCTGAAAAATACCCCTGTCTCCCAGCAGGGCTCGTCTGTTCTCTCCTTATCTGAGCTGCCCAAGGCCCCTCTCCAAAATGGCCTCTCCACCCCGCTGTCCTCGTCAGAGAGCTCCAGCACCCGGCTCTCTCCACCAGACGTCTCTGCTCTGCTCGACATCTCCCTGCCCGGCCCGCCTGAGGATGCGCTGTCCCAGGGCGAGTCCGCCACACACATAAGCGACTCCATCATCGAGATCGCCATCAGTTCTGGCCAGTACGGTAAGGGCAGGGCGGACCCACAGCCCTTCCTGTCAGGAGGCGTTGATCCCCCGTTCTGTGATTTTTACGAATTGTCCTCTGGCAGGGACATTGCAGGTGGATAAGGTGCCGGAACCTGAGGCTGCTGATGGCCTGGTGGGCTTGCTCCTGACCTTCAGGCGAGACGGTGGGATGGCCCCCCAGGGTACTCTTCAGCCTGGGGATCAGAAAGTGTTTTTATAGTTGATCTTGAACCTGAGCAAGCGGCCTGCGGGTCTTGCAGAGCTTTCAAAGCAGTTGGGCTGGGCCCTGTGGGCTTTGGTCTCACCTGCTGTCTGGGACGAAGCTCCTGGGAGCAGTGGTTTGTTGGTCACTAGTGTGACTCAGGCTGTGGGTTCAGAGAGACGAGTTCACAGTGTGTTAGCATGTAGCCTTGGGCAGGTCACCAACCTGTTGAACCTCCCTTTCCTAAGCAGTAAATTGGGAATAAGGTACAGCTCACAGGGCTGCTGTGGGTGCTGTGAGATGGATCACCTGGAATCTGTGGTCGCCACTGCCATTACCTTCACTGTGCGCCGCGCCCTCCCGCCCCACGGAGCTGGCCTGCAGGTGCTGCGTTCCTTACCTGCAGAGCCTTGCCATCCGTCTGGTTCAGCAGGGCAGAGCCCTGCATTCCTGCTGTTTCTCCGTGGTGGGCTGAAGAAGTAAGGCGCTGTTCACCCCACAACAAGGCGTTTCTGATCTGGGGTCTTGGTTGGCAGGTGAAGGGGTTCCTCTTTCTCCAGCAAAACTGAATGGCAGTGACAGTTCCAAGAGCCTTCCCTCCCCATCCAGCAGCCCCCAGCCAAACTGGATCGCCTCTCCCACCCACGACCCCCAGTGGTACCCCAGTGACTCCACTGATTCCTCGCTCAGCAGCCTGTTTGGTGAGTGTGTGAGGAGGGCCCCTTCTCCCTTCCCAGACCAGCAGGGGCTGGGCTCTCATTCTACTGCAGCCAAATTCCCACTAGGACGGTTGGCTCTTTTGCTTCTCAAGTGTTTATGTTTTTCTGAGTTAATACTTTTGTGTGTAATTTGCATGTGGGAAATTGTACACGTTTTTAGTGTACAGTTCACCAAGCTTTGGCAAGCATGTACAACCTGGTAACCCACAATCCAGTGGAGAACTAGAACATTCCTGTAACCCCAGATGCTGGGTTCTGTATGCCTTCCCGGTCTGTCCAGCTAGCCTGGCCCCTCCCACTCGGGCTCTCTCGAGGGAAGAAAAGGAAACTAGTGTCTTGTCACTCTCTGGGCTCCTCTCTTTCTGTGGTCAGTGAGGTATTCGGAAGTGGGTGGTCCAGCTGCCACCCGGCACATTCTTGAATACAAATTGGAGAGCTCATAGGATGTGTCCATTCTCTTCCCCCACTCCCCGTTTGCCCACTGGGTATCAATCGTGGCAGGAAGGGATGTATCGGGGAAAGATAACCCTGCTGCTGTTGCCTCCACAGGGAGAGCTCCTGTTAGCACGTCTGGGGTCTGCCTGCCCATGGCTTTACAGAGTGGCCAGGGCTTGTAGCTGGGCAGCCCAAACAGTGGGCACCATGCCTGACAGCCCTGAACTGTTGGGTGCCCTGGGCCTGGGAGGTGCTTTGGCAGCCAGCACCCTGCAAGTGTTTCCTTTTGTCACATGTAGCAGTGCGGTTGTGTGCAAAGTCACATGTAAACTGTGAAAAATTAGAAACAGGCCAGGCGTGGTGACTCATGCCTGTAATCCTAGCACTTTGGGAGGCCAGGGTAGGAGGATTGCTTGAGACCAGGAGTTTGAGACCAGCCTGGGCAACATAGAGGGACCTCGTCTCTACAGAAAATTTTAAAACTAGCCAGGTGTGGTGGTAGTCCCAGTGCTTCGGGAGGCTGAGGTGGGGGGATTGCTTGAGACTAGAAATTCGAGGCTGCAGTGAACCATGATTACCAGTGCAGTGCAGCCTGGGCGACAGAGGGAGACTCTGTCTTAAAAAAAATTAAAGAAAAATTGGAAACAGTCTGCATGATACTAGTCACCAAAGAAAATACGGGGGTAGGGGATGGCAATGAGAGAGTGAGAGACTGTGGGACTCACGGAAAACAAGATGCACATCTGTGTGCACCAAGGCCTGTTAAATGAGAAGAGCTCTTCACGGCATGTTGAGTCTCTCAGAAGCTCTTCATACAAGGATTGTGGCCAGCCAGGGCCGGGCTGGGGCCAGGGCTATGCCAGCCTCAGGACCCTTCCACTGCACTGGTCCAGACCAAGCAGGGTTCAGGGTGTTTTCCTCTGGTCTTTTCTGTGCAGCAAGCTTCATATCCCCAGAGAAGAGCCGGAAGATGTTGCCCACTCCCATCGGGACCAACAGTGGCACCTCCTTGCTTGGCCCCAGCTTGTTGGATGGAAACTCGAGGGACTCATTTGTGTCCAGGTCCCTGGCTGATGTTGCAGAGGTGAGTGCATTGACCTCACACCTGCACTTAACGACCAATCCTCCTGCACACCTGTGGGTTAGTAAGAGCTATTTGCCAAGAGTGGAAGATCAGGAGACAGCATGTGCTGTCTCACATCTGACTACTGAGAATGGAGACATCTGGGGATGCTGTGCCGGCTCCGCTGCCCACATGCTTAATGGCAGACTCAGTCACAGCTGAGCTCTGCAGGCCTCTGAACTGGGAGTCCTGGTCTGGGGTGCAGAGCCGGGTCTCTGAAGGCAGCCAGAGCCGAGCTGGGATGTCACGTGTCCTTCACCGGCTGTGAGGTGCTGTGGTGCGGGCACCATTGTGGAGAAGTAAGGAGTGGTCACAGCAGTTGTGTCATTGACATTCCTATCCTAACAGCAGGACCTTTGAGCAGCGTCTCCCTGGGTCACATTGAGCTGCGGTGCAGAGATGCTGGGATAGGCTCTGCTGTCCTCATGCTTCTCCTACGCTCAGGGTAGTAATGGGAGGAATTGTTGGGGTGGAATCTTGATGTGGAGGCCAAATGTGGTTTGTGACTCTCGTCTTTTGACCAGGTGCACTGTCCCTCTTTTTATTGGCCACGCCATCTGGTTGTAGCCCACAAGGCATCCACCACTTGGTTTTGCCAGGCATTCCTGGGCAGGTTAGGCTTGCAGGGTGCAGACAGGCCCATTTCACCGTGATGCATGGTGCAAAGAGGCAGGTGTGTGAGAGATCCGGGTGAGGGCTTTACAGACAGGGAGGGGACTCCAGTTCCAGGAGGCCACTCAGGTGGGCTTGGCCTGTGTGAAAGTCCCGGAGCAGCGTTCCCTGAGCCTGGTCCCCACAGTGTTGCTCGGTGTTCCTTGAGGACTTTGTAGGCAGATACTTAAGGGAAACCCTTGATCCAGAAAAGCTCAAAACAACTGTGTCTCACGGACGCCTCCGCTTCTCAGTATTCGAATATGAATCGTGAGTCTTGAGGTAATGAGCTCATGGGAAGGCTTTGGAGAATTCCAAGCCAAGCCATGATATGACTGGAAATTTTAGCCAAATAAATGCATAGACAGGATTAATAGAGTCGACCTCCATCTCACATTGTGTGGGGCTTCTCAGATGTGTTTGACCCCAGAATCATCATTCAGAGCACACCTTTGACTCTGATGTTTTCCAAGAGGCCGGTCTCTGTCTCTTCCCGTGCTTGCGCGCGTGTTCCTAAGGTCCCAGCTCTGTGGAGATGGGCCCTGACTACGTGTCCTGAGATAACATGCCAGGACCTCACCGTTGAAAGGACGGGTCACAGCCCAGTGACAGGAGCCCCTTGGAGTCGGAAATGCAGAGTGTCACCCTCACCCCGATGAGAATTTGCACTTTTAACAAAATCTTGGGCAACAGATGGCACATGGGAGTGAGTAGCGGAGAAAAGGTACAGTTAGTATTTGTGAAACACTGTCGTGAGTAGTGCAAACACGTATTCACCTGCAGAAAGAGCGAGTCGGCATTTAGCACAAGGATTTTCCCAAGAGCCCTGCACTCAGAATGTGAGTGTGTTTGTCAGCAGGTCCTTGTTTGGAAGGACAGTCTGAGGCATTTGTGGATGAAAGGGTCTGGTGGTAGGGCTGGCATGAAGGGGGTCGGGGGTGGAGCTGTGTGGCCGTGGGGTGAAAAGCGTGCGAGCTAGGCCAGGCGCGGTAGCTCACGCCTGTAATCCCAGCACTTCGGGAGGCCGAGGCAGGCAGATCACGAGGTCACAAGTTTGAGACCAGCCTGATCAACATGGTGAAACCCTATCTCTACTAAAAATACAAAAATTGGCCAGGCATGGTGGCACACACATGTAATCCCAGCTATTCAGGAGGCTGAGGCAGGAGAATCACTTCAACCCAGGAGGCGGAAGGTTGCAGTGAACCAAGATTGAGCCACTGCACTCCAGCCTGGGCGATAGGGTGAGACTTCATCTAAAAAAAAATGAAAGGGGTGAGAGCTGATGGTGGACACACAAGGGAAGGGGAAGGAGAATTACTCTTTGTTCTGCTTTTGAAAACAAATTTTAATTTGTCTGACATTTCCTATAATAAAAGCATAAAATTTCATTTATGCCATAGCTCTACTCAGAATTTTCCAGACTTACTGCATTCACAGTATCACGCAGTTCATTAAGGAATATTTATTCAGGGCCCACTGTGTGCAAACAAAGGCCCCTGTCCTCTCACGAGGCTTCTGCTCTGGAGCAGCACGCAGATGATAAACAGTGAAAACAGCATACTGCACGTATTTGCTCCCAAGACCAAGTCCTGCTGCTGAGGCCCTCCCGTGCCCCATCCCTCCTCAGCCCCGCGCTGCCTCACCCACTGTGTCATGGCCACCTTCTTGGTCGTGCTTCTCAGTCAAAGCCTCTTCCTGTCTCAGGGAAGGTGCCTGTTGCTCCCTTAAAAAGGAACGTGCTCCCCACGTATCCTCAGGACTGATGGGAACGTGCCCCCACCACATGTCCTTGGGACTCTTGACGGGATTGTGCCCCCCACCTGTCCTCATGTCTCTGACAGGAACGTGCCCCGCATGTGTCCTCGGGACTCTTGACGGGATTGTGCCCCCCACCTGTCCGCGGTTCTGACCCCACCTCCTGCTCAGGTCCCAGTCCTTGGAGCACCTTCACTGGCCTCCTTCCCCTGCACACTCTCTCCCCATCACTCTTCTTCTGTCACCACAGGCTGCCCCCAGTCCCTGTGTTTGCTGCATACTGTCTGCCTGCCTGTTGGGTGTCTTCCCCTTTAGATCTCACGGCGGGAGGGAACTGGCACCCTCATCCCAGCCATCAGATGTGCCCTGCACAGTAGGCTGTCTGCGAGCACTTATCTAAAGAGTGTGTGCGGAGACAACAGGTGATTCTGAGATTCTGCAGAGAGCCCTGTGCTGCCATCCACGGCTGGGTTCCTGCAGCAGGAGTCCATGGGAGCTTCTTGTCCTGTGTAGGGAGCCGCCCTCCACTGAAGGCCCAGCCAATCATAGTGACTTTTTCTTCCTGTCTCCTCTTCCTGCAGGTTGTGGATTCCCAGCTGGTGTGCATGATGAATGAGAACAGCATTGATTACATTTCTCGGTTCAACGACCTGGCCCAAGAGCTGTCCATCACTGAGCCTGGCCGCCGAGAAGTTCTGTTTGATGGTGGTGGAGGCGGCCCCCCTGTCAGTGACCTGTCCCAGTGACCACACGTCCTGGTGGCAGATGAAGCCCTCTTCCAGCTAGAGAAAAACAGAGGAAGCCTAGGAGCCCCAGAGGATGGTCTGAACAAAGGCATCTCCGCACCCATGACTGTGCAACAGGCAGGAATGTGGTCACAGGCCTGCTTCACCACTAGCAGCAGGCAGCGGCGTCCCAGGAGACCCAAGACGAGCTCTTGGGAAGGGCCAACGTTAAAAATGGCTGTGGTGCTGCAGCAGTTCTTCACCACCACACCTGGGCCCACGTTAGGGTCTGCTTACTGATCCCATTTCAGCCCATGCTCTGCCTCAATTGTTGTGTTGGATGTAACGGTGGTGTTTCTTTCTGAGACAAGGGAGTGTGTGTGCCTTGGTATAGTTGCCTCGAGCTAGGAGCTGTGATCTCCCTCCCTGCAGGGAGGCCCCAGCTCCTGTTGCTTGCTTTTTGCCAAACCTGTGCCACGCTTCAGCGGTGCCCTCTGTGGAATGTAACGGGCAGGACAGTTGGTTGTGGCCCGGGCTTGTGCTGGGTGGTGTCGCACCCTGAGACAGCAAGCGCGCAGATGCTGATCGCAGGGCTGCCGAGAAGTCCTGGGGTCCTGGGCTGGTGCCTGCCCTGTCTAGAGGTTTTGTTCAAACTCTCTTAACAGGAAGTGGGAGCAGCAAGAGTCCTGTACTATGCAGGTTGTGTGGACTTTACATGGGACCCTGCTAAGCTGGTTGAAAATGTTTTTCTTGTGTTTTAAGAATTAGGAGACGTGGAAGAGGAAAAACAAAGTCCCCTCTGTAGTTGGTTTCTACTGGGGTGACCTCTGAGCACTAAAACGATTACAGCAAAGACTTTCCTGATAAGTTCTGAAACTCGATCTGTGACTATTTGGCACTTAGGACAAGTCCACCTTTGCAGGGAAAGTCTCGTGGGCACGGTTGTGGGCATGCCTGACATGCGTGTTCAGTCCCTTCATACCTTTGCCTTGAGACAGCTGTGTCTCCTTTCCATTTGGGACACCCACGCAAGGGCCCAGACATCTGGATGTGGTCACACCTCACCAAATGTATGCCTTTGTGGTGGTCTTCCTCCTTGCACCCCCTCAGGTGGCCAGCGTTCCTGCTGCAGACTGCCCAACATCCAGTCTTTCCCCAGGATGGAGCTAACAAGGGCCCCTTTGCCTTCTCAGCCTCAGGAGTTCCAAGCACATGAGTCACTGTTCAGCCACGTCCAGTATGGCCTGGAGCTGCTACAGAGGTGTTGGGCAGGCCATGCCTCTGCCGCCATCTCTCCCTTCCTGCCCAATCCCCCCAGTAGTCAGGATTGATTGTGCTTTCCTAACCCACTTGGACCTACTCTCCGACTGCCCACCATTCCTCTCTTCCAACACGTGGCATGTAAGGCCAGCCCTGGCCCCTCCCCTGTTTCTCTCCCCTCCATAATGGAGAAGGTGAAAAGAGGGGAAAGACCTTGGGTGTGGACAAGCAGGTGGACACCCTCCATCCTGCAGTCTCACCAGTCCACCACAGCCACTGTAGACCATTGGGAGGACATGGAGAGGACAGTGGACTCCCAGTCAAGAGTTTCCTTCTTTTGTCTCACGAGTTTTTCATAGAGCTTTTGTCTGAGCTGGCTTCCCTCATTCAGACCTTGACATGGGATCTTAAGCAAACAGCCCCAAAGCTCTTGGAGGTGAAAAAAGAAACATGGTGCCACTTGATTGGGAGAGAGACAGCAGTGTTTGAACCGCAGCATCTTTAGACTAGCTTGTGTTTTGTGCTTAATATATTGGCTTCCAAAACTAGCATCTCATGGACCCAGAGAAAGACAAGTAGATCTCCCTCTGGGAATCTGATTTTGCTATGTCGGGGTTAGGCTACTAGGCCGAGTTTAGACCACGGCTAGCTTTCTCATACTCCCACGGGCTAGACCAGAGATGCCAAGTCATAACAGCATTGAGCTGCGTGCACTATGCCAAGGACAGCAGGGTTCATGAACTGCCTGTCAGGGCACCTGTTACTCCCAAGTGGGGTGAGGCTTTGAAGTCAGGATCTGCCTTTGTAGACTCTTCAGACAGTATCTACCACTTGGTTCTGCAGGGTAGAACCAAGCAATGACTGCAGCCATTGCCACCCCATGGGTAGATGGATGGGTTAGGGAGGAGGAGGGACTGACTCGTCTCCTGTAATAAAGCTGACAGGGTTTTAGAGGATTCTGCTTCTCTAGTAACTACACAGGTGATACGCATTTGCTTGCCATGTTAAGGGAAAATTGTGTCATTTGTTGGAGAAAAACAATGGATGCATTTTCTTCTCGCCTAAATGAATATTGATGTACAAAAATCGGCAACTGGTAAAGGCTGGAATTTTTTAAAGATCCAAACAGAGAAGCCTTCCACTTCCTGTATCTTCTGCCTTTCCAAAGGAGGCGGTGATCGTCTCAGTGTGAGCCTGTGGCTTCCTTTGTGCATTTGAGCATGCTATAATTAAGATGAGATCAGTTTCTTAGAAAAAGCTTTCCCAAATCTCTTATGTTGTCTGGGATCTTTGCTGATTCGCCTTTTCTGGAGATTGGGACAGAGCATCTGCGGTGCAGGGAAGTTAGTCCTATGGCCTCAACTCTGTTGTGGATGTGCAGTGATGAGCGAGCGTTGCATGCCTCCGAGGACGCCGAGTTCATGGCTTCCTGGCTGTTGCATCCTTCTGTGTCTTGTAGCTGTGAGTTGCCAGTTCAGGGAGTGGGGTGTTGGCCGTGTTTCCGCAGTTGGTCTCCTTGCTTTGCCCCCACATCCAGGTGCTGGGCATCAGAGGCCGTGACCTCGTTTCTGTTGGATGACCTTTTTAGTTTAATAGCATCTTTTTTTTTTTTTTGAGACAGTCTTACTCTGTCACCAGGCTGGAATGCAGTGGCGCTATCCCAGCTCACTGCAATCTCCGCCTCCTGTCTTCAAGCGATTCTCCTGCCTCAGCCTCCCAAGTAGCTGGGACTACAGGCGTGCACCACCACAGCCGGCTAATTTTTTTGTATTTTTAGTAGAGACAGGCTTTCAACATGTTGGCCAGGATGGTCTCAACCTCCTGACGTTGTGATCCGCCTGCCTTGGCCTCCCATAGTGCTGGGATTACAGACGTGAGCCACTGTGCCAAGCCGGTTTAATAGCATCTTTAATTAGATCACAGCATTGAATTCAAACTTCTTCTGAAAGAAAGTTGGGGGGCATAAGGCACCGGAACGAGGGAGGAGGACCTTGAGCTCTAGCAGATGCCTTTGTCAGGAAATATGGCACTTTGTCTTAAGAAAACAAGGAAAGACTAATTTAAAACCAAGGAAAGAAACCCACAGCACCCCCTTTGTGGCTCTCAGCACTCTGCTGATGTCACAGTGGCTGCGCATCTTTGGGGTGGGTGAGGTGTGGGCAGCCCTTTTCTCCCTTCTCGGTTAAGCCATAGCGAGGCCTCTGCTCGTTTCAGATGTGAATTTGTTTTATAGATTATAAATATGCATATACAGTGTATGTATAAAGCAGAATGCCTGCCTTTCCTGGTTATTTTTTGTACCATATTGTAAATTATATTATTTATTCTTTACCAATTTTGGGAATAAAAGGTGTTTTGGTTATTTAATATAATAAGAGCTGTTAAACTTCTGTTTAAATTTCCAGTTCAACTTGTAAATGTTTTTATTGTGCATAAATACATACTAATGTTGATCTAAGGACTGTGCTTTGTGCCTGTTCTTCAGGGCCTCACGCACCTGCGGACCATGCTCGGGCGGGCAGGTGCCGCCCAGGTGTGGCCTCCGTTGTGGGCGCGCTCCCTCCACCAGGCCGGGTTTCCTCCCCAGGGCGCGGCCGCCCCACGGCCCGCCCAGCCCGCCGCCCAATGTGAGCTCCCAACTCCTCGAGCGGCGTCGCCTTCCTCCAATCCGCTGTGGGCGAAGTGCCGGTTGTTCAAAGTCTTAACTCGTTGGGGGTGGGCATGAGGGGCGGGGACCGCGCCGCGATAGGCTGCGGAGGAATGATTGGCGTCTTGGAGACCAATGGGCGCTTGCGGGCCGCTTGGTACCTGCGCGGGGCGGGCGGGAACGGCGCGCGGCGAGCTGAGGGTGGTGGCGGGCGACATGTTTCAGGGCCCAGAAAGCGAGGGCGGCCGCGCCGGCTCCAGGTGTGGCGCGGGGGACGCGGAAGGCGGGGGGCGGAACGCGGGGGACGGGGGAAGGGGGGCGGGGGGCAGGGAGCGCGGCCAGGTGGCGGGGACGGGTGGGCCCTGGGCGTCCGCGAGCCGCGTGGGGTTGGGGAGGCGGTAGGGAGACCTGACAGAGGCCCCTGGGGCCGCCACTCTCCTCGCTGCACCGCCGCCCGACTGAGGCCCGGAGCCCGAGGGGGCGGCTCGCCGAAGCCCGGGCTGTGGAGAGCTTCCCGTGACCGAGGCCGAGGGCGGGGAAGGGCTCCCGGGTTCTGGGAACAAAGCTGTGTGGAGGGCAGGCTGCGTTTCCGCGCGTCTGGGCGCCCGCGTTCCGTGGGGTGCGTAGGGGGATTCTTGGGGGCGGTTGCCCGGGGGAGGGGTGTGCCCGTGGGTGCAGCCCATTCTGTTTGTAGGGTGCGTGTCCGTGCTCGGGGGGGGTGTGTCCCTAAGGAGTGTGCGGCGCTGTTTGTGGGGTGTGTCTGGCCGTGCCCCCCTCGTGTGTCTGTGGCTGTGTGACGTGCCTGTGTCCCCTGCCCGTGGCCCTGCTGCGTGTGTGGCCGTGTGCCCTGCCCCTGGAGTGTGTGTGGCCGTGCGCCCTGCCCGTGGCCCTGCTGCGTGTGTGGCCGTGCGCCCTGCCCGTGGCCCTCCTGCGTGTGTGGCCGTGCGCCCTGCCCGTGGCCCTCCTGCGTGTGTGGCCGTGCGCCCTGCCCGTGGCCCTCTTGCGTGTGTGGCCGTGTGCCCTGCCCGTGTCCCTCCTGCGTGTGTGGCCGTGTGCCCTGCCCGTGGCCCTCCTGCGTGTGTGGCCGTGTGCCCTGCCCGTGGCCCTCCTGCGTGTGTGGCCGTGTGCCCTGCCCGTGGCCCTCCTGTGTATGTGGCCGTGTGCCCTGCCCGTGGCCGTGCTTCTGCCAGTTCATGTGAGTCCACTTCCTCCTTTGGAAAATGCCAGGACATCTCAGGTAGAGCCAGTTATCTCCTTTGATCTTAAACCGTCTGGGGAGGTCGATGGCGCTCCTGGGCTTCGCTGTAGGAAGAAGTGGATTGGAACGAAGATCCCCTGACTCAGGTTTAATGGCCAGGGATGCTTAGCACACTTTTCTTGTGTTTTTGAACTTTTAAAGCACTCTTTGGGTATTGGGACTCACATAAATCAGAGTGACAGAGCTGACAAGGTCTTTCATGCCACTTGAGCAGTGAGCTTGTGTTATGAAGTTTGGGTCTTCAGATTCCTGAGGTTTTCTATCTGATGAGCCCGTCTGTTGAAATAGTTGCTCAATGCCACAAATTAAAATCAGCACTGAGACAAAGGATCTTTCGGCAAACGCAATTTTTACTTCCTGGACTGCAGGAAGGGTACCCTCACTAGCCATCTTGCCACGAGAGTACAGTGAGCAAAGGAAAACAGACACATTTATCCCTTATGCGTTTTGGGTCATCCTTTCTGCTGTGTCTGATCTCCTTTGGCTGGAGCCAGACCTCACAATCTAAACTAAAACTGGAAATTGGCTAACAACTTAAAACTTTTCTAAACAGATAAAAGCAATGGAGAGCTGGGACAGGCCTGTGAGCACATCCAGCGCAGATATCCTGGTTAAAGTACAGGGACATAGAATGTACTATATGCCTGTATGCCTGTATGCCTGTAAGCATGGCGTGTCTAACAGCTATATAGGATAGGGCGTAACAAAGTTATTAGCACACTTATTCTTTGATAAGAAAGGCAACTTTAAAAAGGAGCTTTTCTACTTCCCACACGCACTGTGGCACAGCCTCGCCAGAGAAGTAGAAGAGAATGTGTGTGCCGCAGCTGTTAAAACAAATACTGTATCAACTAAATTCCGAAGAAAAGAATTGCTCCAACTTGCCAAAAACCCTTTAAATTGGCCAGGTATGGTGGCTCACGCCTGTAATCCTAGCACTTTGGGAGGTCAAGTGGGGTGGATCACCTGAGGTCAGGAGTTCGAGACCAGCCTGGCCACATGGCGAAACCCTGTCTCTGCTAAAAATAGAAAAATTAGCCACGCATGGTGGCGTGAGCCTGTAGTCCCAGCTACTTGGGGAGGCTGAGGCAGGCGAGTCACTTGAACCCGGATGCAGAAGTTGCACTGAGCTGAGATTGTGCCACTGCACTCCAGCGTGGATGACAGAGCTTGACTCCATCTCAGAAAAAAAATATTAGATTTAGGGGGTTAGGTCAGTATTCAGTGATACTCTTAAACAAATAATTAGCCCTTAATTCATGGAACAGTGATTATTACTCATACCTAGGTCTACACTGAGGTGGGACCAGGAATTGAAACTGGAGTGATGAGAGCGAATCTGGTTTCTGGTTCCTGATGGCCAGGGTTCTGCCCCACCTACGTCAGCGGCGGCGTGAAGGCTGCATCCCCAGCCCTGTCCCAGTTGTGTGTGTTTAGTACGTTTCCTTTTTGTTTGTACCGCCTGGCACTGGCTGCCTGTTAAATGGTGGTGTTTATAAACACCCTGAGTGACACCAATTTTTTTTTTTGGTTTGTTGTTGTTGTTGTTGTTGTTTAGATAGAGTGTTTCTCTGTCACGCAGGCTGGAGTGCAGTGGCACCATCTCAGCTCACTTCAACCTCTGCCTCCCGGGTTCAAGCGATTTTCCTGCCTCAGCTTCCCGAGTAGCTGAGATTACAGGCGCGCGCCACCACGCCCGGCTAATTTTTGTATTTTTAGTAGAGACGAGGTTTCACTTTGTTGCCCAGGGTGGTCTCCATCTCTTGACCTCCTGATCTGCCTGCCTCGGCCTCCCAAAGTGCTGGGATTACTGGTGTGAGCCGCCGCGCCTGGCCAATACCAATGATTTTATGTTAACTTTCGTGCTCCAGAAGTTAGCTGCAGAGGTGCCTGCTGAAGTCATATTCCAAACTACTTTGGGGGATTTGTTTCTGGACAGGATGTTGTGAAGAGGAGAAAGTCTTCCTTTCAGGATGGTGAAGAACTGGTCGGAACTGGGTGATGAGGTATCATTGGAAGCTTCTGCTTGAGGTCCACTAGAAGCTGCACATTTCCTGTTCATCTGACGGTGGTTGAGTCGCAGGGCAGGTGCCTTGTAAAAGCCACGGTTTGTTTTGCTGTGAAGAGCATCAAGTGGCGGCTGTAAGATTACCCAGCCAGGTTTCCCTCTCCTAAGAACGTACATCTCTTGTTTTCTTGCTGAGGGATTATCTTGCGTTAAAGAGATTTTGTAGAAGCGTTATGCTTTAGCCACGATTAACCTGAGATCTGTAAGGAATTTAATCCAAGTTTACTTCTCACTGCTTCTCTCCAAGACTGACCAGTCCCCTAATCCTTTCTGAAACTCAGGGACGAAGTGTTAGAGAGGGTCAGGAGCATGGGGACCCCCCAGGAGGGCCACACGGGTTTTCCCTACCTCTCCAGTGCTGCTGTCCATTCCAGCTGTGTCAAGTTTTTCTTCTGTGCGCTTCTCTTGTGTGTTTTGAATATCTTCACTGAAATATTTTGAAGGGGCACCACAAAAGGAAAAAATAATTGGGAAGCACCCCCACCCACGTTGTGAATTTGTCCCCAAATGTCCGAGCCCTAGCGTTCCCCTCCCCCTACTAGTGTCATAGTGGTAAGTGTGCCTGTATCCTAGAGAAAGCCACACTGCACCATTGTTGTCAGGCTCTGTCTTTAGTGAAAGGTCTATTGAACTCTGAGTTCCATTCATCCGAGACCCCTTTGAGGCAGCTTTGCTATCTGTGTGAAAGCTGCAGTAGGACCTGCTGCCTTTGATGGAGATGACCGCTGCCCGTGGCCTGGGGCTGGGCCTGTCTGCGTCACAATTTCTGCTAAAACAGTCTTTGGCACCACTTTTCTTTTCCTTTGCTTGTTTTCAAATAAAATTCAGAAAACCACACAGAACAAGATTAAATATTGTATTTCCATCACCCCAAAGTAACGCTGGTCATTTCAAGTAACTACGGCTCACATCCTGCATCCAGTGGTACCCTTCCACTTGGAGGCCACAGACTCAGTTTGGTTTTCACCTCTTCCAAATTTTGGAGTCCCAGTGGTACTCAGTGTCTGTCACATCACTCACACAGACACTGAAACCACCTGTGCGTAGCTCTAGCTTTCCCGTTGAAACTTGAAGCTCCTCCGGGGTGAGGACTTGCTCTTTCATGTATCTACAGGGTCTGGGGAAGGATTGCTAGTGATAGGTGCTCAAGGAATGTGTAAATTGAACTGAAGCCAGGGTGAAAGGCAGAGGAGAGGAGACTGTGAATGTAGGGTGTGTGGGGTAGGGAAAGAATCCTAGAGAGCTTGCAGTCAAGGTGAGTCTACCTGGAATCGGATCTGACTGTAGCACCTTGAGGGCTTGAGAGATGAGCCATGTTTGAAATAAGTCAGTCAAACAAATTTAGCTCATGCTCAGCTCATGTGATGCTTGATGTTAACTTCGGTTCAGTTCTAAAGATTGCAGACCTTCATCTCGTTTCCAAAGACGCGATTGTAGAGACCTGCACATGTTTAGACCTGCTGCACTAGCTAACAGACATCATGCAGAATCGGCAGGACATGGTGGCTCACACCTGTTACCCCAGCACTTTGGGAGGCCGAGGCAGGCGGATCACTTGAGGTCAGGAGTTCGAGACTAGTCTGGCCAACATGGTGAAACCCCATTTGTACCAAAAATATGAAAAATAGCTAGGCATGGTGACATGCACCTATAATCCCAGCTACTCAGGAGCCCAAGGCAGGAGAATTGCTTGAACCTGGGAGGTGGAGGTTGCAGTGAGCCGAGATCATGTTACTCTACTGCAACCTGGTAACAGAGCAAGACTCTGTCTCAAAAAAATAAAATAGGCTGGAGGTGGTGGCTCAGGCCTGTAATCCCAGCACTTTGGGAGGCCGAGGTGGGCGGATCACCTGCGGTCAGAAGTTCGAGACCACCCTGGCCAACACGGTGAAATCTCATCAGTATTAAAAATACAAGAATTAACAGGGAATGGTGGCAGGCGCCTGTAATCCCAGCTACTTGGAAGGGTGAGGCAGGAGAATCGCTTGAATCTAGGAGGTGGAGGTTGCAGTGAGCTGAGATTATACCACTGTACTCTGACCTGGGTAACAAGAGCGAGACTCAGTCTCAAAAAAAAAAAAAAAAAAAAAAGCATGAAGAATTACCAGGGCTGCATGATTAATAAATGGATATGGAAGTCAGGTGGCCTTATCGTGGCCACTATCAAAGCACCTCAACTAAAATCTTGTTAAGCCTCTTTTTAATTAAACAAGGTCTTACTTTTTCGCCCAGGCTGGTGTATAATAATGCAATCATAGTTCACTGCAGCTTTGACCTCCTAAGCTCAAGCCATCCTCCACCCTCAGCTTCCCAAGTAGCTGGGACGATAGGCGTGTTACACCATACCCAGCTAATTTTTGTATTTTTTGTGGAAATGGAGTCTCCCCATATTGCCCTGGCTGGTCTCAAACTCCTGGGCTCAAGCAATCCTCCCACCTTGGCCTCTCAAAATGCTGGGATTACAGGTGCTAGCTACTGCTCCCAGACAGTTCTTTCAAATTTAAGCTTGGTTATTGGTTACTTTTTAAAAATAATTTTTCTCGGTCAGGTGGGGTGGCTGATGCCTGTATTCCCAGCACTTAGGGAGGCCAAGGCAAGGTGGATCACCTGAGGTCAGGAGTTTGAGACAAATTTACTTCATTTCTCTTTACCTCAGATGTATCATCTGTGCAAATAATCCTTGCCTATAGGGTTGCTGTGGGATTAAGTGAATGTAACTTGCTTGTAAAGTGCTTAGAATAGTATCTGGCATGCAGCAAGCACTTAACAAATGTAAGCTACAGCATTAAATACCTGAATGTATTCACAGTATTAAACACTGCTCTATACCAATTAAAATTAGTATTAAACTCTACTGAATGTGGCTTAATTTGCCTGTCTTAGGGAACCTTTAATTTTACTTATGAGAGGTCATAGGAATAATTTCAAATAAATATAGAAGTTTCTAGAGATTTGTGGCATAACCAAGATACATAAAGAATACTCTAAAGGGAACCTTAAGAGCAGTAAAAGAAGTCTGGCATCTGTAAACTAGTCATACCAATATTAAATAATGATGGTATGTGATTTCTCAGTAGATGTTAAGAAAATATTTTGCTGGGTATGATGGCTGATACTGTAATCGCAGCACTTTGGGAGGCCAAGGTGGGCGGATCACTTGAGCTTAAGGAGTTTGAGACCAACCTGGGCAACATGGCAAAACCCCATCTCTACCAAAAATACAAACAATTAGCAGGGTGTGGTGGTGGTAGTGGGCACTTGTAATCCCAGCTACTCAGGAGGCAGAGGTGGGAGGATCACTTGAGCCCAGGAGGCAGAGGTTGCCGTGAGCCAAGATAATGTCACTGTACTCCAGCCTGGGTGACAGAGTGAGACCATCTCAAAAAGAAAAAGAAAAAACAAACTACTTTTACCCTGTCTAGTTGTGCCAAAATCCTTGCCCAGTGACAAGCTTCCAGGTCATTCATCAGTAATCAGCATGTACTCTGTGCTTGTAGGGCCATGAAGCCCCCAGGAGGAGAATCGAGCAATCTTTTTGGAAGTCCAGAAGAAGCTACTCCTTCCAGCAGGCCTAATAGGATGGCATCTAATATTTTTGGACCAACGGAAGAACCAAAGAACTTACCCAAGAGGACAAATCCCCCAGGTATGGGCCTTCGGAAATTCCTAATCCTTTGGCTTTACCTACTCTTGTTTGAAAATATTTTCTGTTTCTTTATACTGATCCTTTCCCATATTTTCTGATTCAGGTAATCACTTGTCATCAGAGTTCTTCCAAAATGAAAACGTTCTTACTTGTACTTTGTCTTAGCAGTGGCTTGAGCAGTCTTGAATTCTCCATTTATTCAGGAGACTGGTTGAATATAGGCATTGAGGATACAAAGGTAGATGGAGTCTTCTGGTTCCTGCTGGGGAGCTGCCCCCAGTTGTTCCACAGACCCCCTTGAGATTCCTGAAATTACATGCAAATTATTGCGGATTTAAACATTTTTCTTAGGGAAGGAGAGTGTTTTTAATCAGATCATCAGTGGAATTGAAACTCTTCACAAGGAAGAATTGATCTAGCACACGTCTACGTGGTTCTTCGGTATCTACCCGACCTCCTAGTGCTTACACTGGGAGGGACTCTTTGAAAAAGATTTCTCTTGGCCGAGAGACTGTCCAGTTGAATAACCACACGGTGGAGGTTACCTGAGTAGCTTTGCCCTGTCTGTCCAGGAGGGGAAAGCCTGGTGTCTTCCATCCTGAGAAGGTTTGAGAGGCTATGCTCAGGTGCAGAGCCAGATTCACTCCCTACCTCACCCCGTTTTGGGGTACCAATATTTCTTGACCAAATGTAGAGGAAAAAAAGCGGTAAATCCAGAAGTTAGTTTTTTCTTTTGTTTTTTGTTTTGAGACAGGGTCTTACTTTGTCACCCAGGCTGGAATGCAGTGGAACCATCGTGACTCACTGCAGCCTTGACTTCCCAGGCTCAGGTGATCCTTTTTTCTCAGCCTCCTGAGTAGCTGGGATTACAGGCATATGCAAACACGCTTACCTTTTTTTTTTTTTTTTTTTTTTTTTTTTTTTTTTGTGGAGGCAGGGTTTAACCATGTTGCCTAGGCTGGTCTCAAACTCCTGGGCTCAAGCCATCTGCCCACCTTGGCCTCTCAAATTGCTGAGATGACAGTCATGTGCCCCTGCGCCCAGTGGAAGCTGGGTTTGCTGCTTTTTTCTTGATCTGTTTGGTTGCTTTTTTGGATGTAGTTAAAGAAGTGTTTTGGCTGGGCACGGTGGCTCACGCCTGTAATCCCAGCACGTTGGGAGGCCGAGGCAGGTGCATCACCTGAGGTTGCAGTGAGCCGAGATCACGCCATTGTACTCCAGCCTGGGCAACAAGAGCGAAACTCCATTTCAAAAAAAAAAGAAAGAAAAGAGAAGTGAGTGTTTCTTATTGAGTGACTCACATTCTCATTTTTTCCAGTTGATGAGCTTAGGGCCAGGGACTGCTGCATGTCCTCTGTAGCAAGGATGGCAGAATAATACATTGCATGCAAGATAGAGAATCAAATCTGAGGTGCTTCCAGGTGTATGAGTCTGGTCACTCAGCCCCTGTTCAGCAGAGCTGTCCCTGGAGTGCTCCCTGGAAGGCAGGCAGTACCACCTTGCACGTCCCACAGTCTGATGCCCAGTGGGGAGCCCGGCCCCTTGCAGCTGGTTAGCCAGCCTCTGCTCCTGGTCACAGTGTGTGGTGCCAGCCATCATGGCTCCCCATGCCAGGTTCCTGCTTCTTGTGGTCCTTCTCACAGTTGTTTGGAGTTTCTCTATCCCTCCAAGTACTCTTTGAAAACAGTTAATGGGGCTGGGCGCGATTGCTCACGCCTGTAATCCCAACACTTTGGGAGGCCGAGGCGGGCAGATCATGAGGTCAGGAGATGGAGACCATCCTGGCCAACATGGTGAAACCCTGTCTCTACTAAAAATACAAAAAAATTAACTGGGCATGGTGGCACACGCCTGTAGTCCCAGCTACACCGGGAGGCTGAGGCAGGAGAATTGGTTGAACCCAGGAGGTGGAGATCGCAGTGAGCCAAGATCGCACCACTGCACTCCAGCCTGGGTGACGGTGCGAGACTTCTCAAAAAAAAAAAAAAGTTTATGATGTATTATCAAGGGAAGCCTGAAAGGGACAAGATCTGGAGTCCTGCCCTCCTTCTACATTTAGTCACACAGACTTAGCCCCGCAGCCCTCTAGTTGCAGGGCCTGATAGAGAAAATGTGCAGAGGCCAAGAGTGTGTGTAACTGACCACATCACAGCCATCGAACGCTTATCAATTCCCAGTCAGTGTTTCATTTAATCTTCAGTAGTGTCTGTGTTGTTTATTAGTTGCCTGGTTTAGATCTTTGATGAATTGTTTTCCCTCTTCTAGCAATGATGACCGATATCTGTGAATTGTTAATATTTACCAGGGGCTGTGCTAAGTGCTTTGCATGTGTATTTTTCATTTGGTCTTCGCTATAACCCGAGGAGTAGATGGCATTGCTCCTTTCACAGAGGAGGAAACTGAGGCTCGGAAAAGGTCACTGGCATGCATAAATCCCCTGCTAGTTAGTGGTAGAGCTAGCCTTTGAATCGGGGTTTTTCTGACTCCAGATTCCATGCCTTTAACTGACCTCCTGAATGTATCCACTGGTATAAATTTCTCAAAATGGAATTGCTGGATCAGATGGTATATGAGTTTTAAAATATGGATAGATGTTTCCAACTAGTTTTTCAAGGCCTTGCCCGGTGTTTACCCATCTTACATATGCACTTACTGGCGCCAACAGTATTTATCTTTTAGTTTTGCTTTTAAAAACAAATCTTGGCCGGGTGCAGTGGCTCACACCTGTAATCCCAGCACTTTGAGGGCTAAGGCGGGTGGATCACAAGGTCAGGAGACCAGCCTAACCAATATGGTGAAACCACGTCTCTACTAAAAATATAAAAATTAGCTGGGCGTGGTGGCACGTGCCTGTAATTCCAGCTAGTCGGGAGGCTGAGGCAGAAGAATTGCTTGAACCTGGGAGGCAGAGGTTGCAGTGAGCCAAGATCGTGCCATTGCACTCCAGCCTGGGCGACAGAGCGAGACTCCATCTCAAAACAAAAACAGTCTTGTAGGCCAGGTCTGGTGGCTCACCCTGTAATCCCAGCATTTTGGGATGCCAAGGTGAGAGGATTGCCTCAGCCCAGGAGTTCAAAACTGGCCTGAGCAACATAGCAAGGCCCCATCTCTCGAATGAATGAATGAAGGATTAAATAAAATTTTAAAAAACGAAATGATACAGAGCCCTTGGAAATCAAATCTAGCAGGGGGAAAAAATATAACTTGAATTTATCTTCAATTACGAGTGAATTTAGGCATCTTTTCTTGCTTCAAAGCTGAATTTAGTTTTCATGTAAAATGGGAATAGACATATACAGTATGACTACCTAGTTATGAAGGTCAGAAGCAGAGGCACATTGTTTAGGTTTAGACATACGTGGTAAAAATGTTTGTGGTTTCCAGAAAAGTCAGGAGTGTGGTAACCCTGGGTGAGAGGGGAGGCACACAGGAGTTTCTGGGAACGGGCACTGTTTTCTGTGACCTGGACGGTGGTTACCTGGTGTCTGCCTTGTAGTTATTTGTGATGGTTAACGTCTCACAGACTTTTCTATGTTATATTTCACCCTTTAACTATTTTTTTTAAATGAGTGGTATCTTTGGCCAAAAACTTCAAATTGAGTTACTTTTCTATTTTAAAAAGCTGGATTCACATTAGAAAAAAAAAAAGTAAGCCGTTGTAGGCCAGCCAGGAACACTGCAGTAGGGGCTGGGATTTGCACACAGTTCTCTCCGGCCGTGGTCCTGATGTGCTTGCTGACACAGCCCTGGCGTTGCCGAGGGCTTACTCAGCAGGCCGGGACTGTTCTAAACGCTTCACCTGCGTTAACTCATTTTGCCTCTCCAGCGACCCTAGGTAGGTATTATTTATTACCTTTCATGTTTTGTTTGGTTTTTGAGATAGGATCTCAATCTGTCACCCAGGCTGGAGTGCAGTGGCATGATCACAGCTCACAATCTCCAACTTCTGAGGTCAGGCAGTCCTCCCAACTTAGCCCCTCGAGTAGTGGGACCACAGGCTGGTTTTAAAATACTTTTGTAGAGACAAGGTCTCACTTGTTTTCCAGCCTCCCACAGTGCTAAGACTATAGGTGTGAGTCAGCACACCTGGACTGTTGATATTACCTTTTTAAAACTAAGAAGATGGAGATGAAAGAAGGTTGGCATAACTTGTCCAGGGTCTCACAGTTAATGAGCAGCGGAGCAGACTCTGACGCAGGCAGTCTGGCCACAGGACGCCCTCACCACTGTGCTGTGCTGGTTTTCCTGGCCAAGGATGTCAAGCTTGGGGACTGTGAGTCCCTGGGAGGCCCACGGCTGAGGTTCAGAAGGTTTATAATCACCCTGAAGTCATATGAAAAATGTACACATGGCCGGGTACAGTGGCCCACCCCTGTAATTCCAGCACTTTGGGAGGCCGATGCAGGTGGATCACGAGGTCAGGAGATGGAGACCATCCTGGCCAACATGGTGAATACAAAAAATATTTTGTATTAAAAATATAAAAATTAGCTGGGCATGGTGGCAGGCAACTGTAGTCCCAGCTACTCGGGAGGCTGAGGCAGGCGAATCGCTGGAGCCCCGGAGGCGGAGGTTGCAGTGAGCCGAGAACATGCCACTGTACTAGGAAGGAGGAAGGGAGGAAGGGAGGGAAGAAGGGAGGGCGAGAGAAGGGGGAGGGGAGGGGAAGACGAGAGAGAGAGAGAGAGAGAGAGAGAGAGAGAGAGAGAAAAGAAGGATGAGAGAGAGGAGCGAGGAAGGGAGGGAAGAAGGGAGGGCGAGAGAAGGGGAAGGGGAGGGGAAGACAAGAGAGAGAGAAAAGAAGGATGAGAGAGAGGAGCGAGGAAGGAAGGGAGGAAGGGGAGGGGAAGGGAGGG
The DNA here is from genome assembly GCA_963573385.1 of Cacajao melanocephalus. NCBI lineage: Eukaryota > Metazoa > Chordata > Mammalia > Primates > Pitheciidae > Cacajao > Cacajao melanocephalus. The sequence continues at coordinate 36,848 of CAUYLG010022189.1, forward strand.
AAGGGAAAGGGAAGCAAGGAAGATGAGAAAAGAGAGAGGAAGGGAGGGAGAGAGAGAGAAGGAAGGAAGGAAAGAGTGGAAGGGGAAGGGAGGGAAGATAAGGAAGTTGAGAGAGGAGAGAAAGGAAAGGGAAGGAAGGAGAGGGGAAGGGGAAGGGAAGATGAGAGAGAGAAAGGGAGAAAGAAAAGAAAGAAAAAGAGAGGAGAAACGAAGGAAGGGAGAGAAAGAAGGAAGGAAAGTAAGACAGAGAAGGAAGGAAGATGAGAGAGAGAGGAGAGAGGGAGGGAGGGGAGAGAGAGAGAAAGAAAAAGAAAGAAAATGTTTTTCTGCAGTACGAGGCCTGCATATCCCCAGGTGTTCTGCTCCCACCCAAGCCCCCACTTGCTGTACTCTGTTAACAGTCCTCCTTGTTGCTGCACGCTGTGACCCTAGAATTGGTGTCCCCAACAGCCACCTTGCTTTAGGTCCCGCCCCACCAGTGGGGCCGTCAGGAGGCTCTGAAGACGAGCAGGTGCACACACCCCCAGCTGAGCCTCATCTCCACGCCAGCGCACACGGGCTCTTCATTCGGTTGTTTCTGTAGTGCTCATGACCTTCTATGGAGCACTGTGGATTGTTAACACCAGGAAGTAACTATTGAAAATAATTTTTTCCCGTAACCAGTCAAATTGCTGTTACTATATACCAGCTTTGTATGAAAAAAGTTGTAGTCCTGCTGAAAGCTCCTCTGTCTCTGCCTATATAAATGATACCCTAATGTCCCCACTTAAGAACACTGACCCCATTCCTTTGGAGTTATGATTCCAAGTGGGCTCTCTGCAAGCATCACACAAAGATAAACTTGCTTTAAGTTCAATAAATCAATATACAAAATGCAATTATTTGAAAGCAGAAAATGCAGAAGATCAAAGAAGAATGTGTTAAGCAGTCTTGAGCCCCTGCACTCCCTCGACCCTAGCTCTTGTGCACAGGTGCGCATGCCCTGTAGGCGGCTGCTTTTCCTCACATAAAAGCAAGTAACAATACCCCCTTTATATTAAAACATTGCAGGCTATATGTATTGTTTGCACCTTTGTTTTTTCACTGGACAATATGTACAGATATCTCTTTATCATTACATAGAAAATAGAGTTCACATTTATTACTTCCATCCCAGGCACTGTTCTAAGCATTTGACATATGAGGTACAGTAACTCACTGAGCTCTCACAGTCCCGTGAGGGAGTCCTTGTATTATCCCCATTCTACAAATGAGGACTGTGGGGCACAGAAGGGCCAAGTAACTTTCGTACGATCACACAGCAAGTTAGTGGAATGCATCTTCTTTCCTTGTAGATTATAAATTCTTGGTGCACCAGGGCCGTGATTTTAATGTCACCATCCTCCATTTAGCATGGCACTTTGTGGAAAGCAGGTGCTTGATGTTTGCTGAGTGAAGAGACGATCGGTTGGTCCCGCAGGGCAGCCATCTTTCTGTTGAAAGTTAGGCCCAGGCGTTTCCGCTGAACGTCTAGCCCTTAGTCATCTGCTGCTGGGAAGTCACATCTTAGATGCACGTTGTTATTGCGGCTTACCAAGTCACTTGTAGTTGGCAACAAAGATGTTACATGTCTCTCATTTGCTGACATATCTATGTCGCTGGAAGTGCCGGCCAGAATGAGGTCAGAAGAATGACTAATAAATATGTTCAGGATTGCAAGTATGTTATTAAATTCAAAACTGTGTGACTTAAACATACAGTTGTTTTCATTTAATCTACTGAAGAACTTTTCATGGGTTTCATGAGAAGACAGGTCAGGTGGAAAGCATGAGATGTTCAGGGTTAAGGAAATTCTAGAGGGAAAATGTACAGTTTGATGCCATCTCACCTCTAGAGGCCAGCCTAGATCAGCTCAGTTCCAGATGTGAGGGCTACAAGCAGGCCCCTGATACAGCAGTGGTTTTGACTAGCTCCTCAGGGATTTAGGTCTGAGCATCCTGCCCTGTTGGCCTGGAGGTCAGGGCTGGCACTGGGGGTTACAATGAGAGGACGTCTCTAAAGCGCTGCAGGTGTGGGGTGGGGTCCAATGGACATCTAGTTGCTCAGTGTTCTGTTATTGTTTCTGCAGGGGGTAAAGGAAGCGGTATCTTTGACGAATCAACTCCCGTGCAGACTCGACAGCACCTGAACCCACCTGGGGGGAAGACCAGTGACATTTTCGGGTCCCCGGTCACTGCCACTTCACGCTTGGCACACCCAAACAAACCCAAGGTATGGACTACACTCAGATAGCAGACATGACAGAACAGAGCAGGTAAGCCGAGGACTCTTTCAAAACAGCTCCAAGACATGTTTTTAGGGAGAGTCACAGTGGATGACGCTGATTATCCTGGATGCAAGCATTAGTCATCGACTTTGGAAGTTCCCCTGAGTCACCCAGGAAATAGTCCAGCCTTGGGCCAACTGAAGCCGGGAGGAAGCTCTTCCTGGGCTGGTGACGGGCGCCCGCTTCAGACGGGCTGTGTGCTCCTGACTGCAGCGCTGCAGAGTAGGGAGAAGAGGTGGGGAATGGAGCATGCAGCAGAGGAGCTGGCCCTCGTCCATCTTCCACTCTTCCAGTTGCATCTGGGAAAGGAAAAGTGACAGTTCTTTTTTGATGGGCTTTTTCCCACACAGTTGAGGTCCTCGACTGGTTACCTGTGCAGATTGTCAGTGCTTGACTAAAGCGTAGTTGACGCCTCTGACCCAGTAATGGCACCAGTGGAATAAGACAAGCGGCCTGGAAAGGAGAGGAATGCCTGAGCAGTACAACCTCAGGCATGGACTTAGCAAGGCTTGATTAGATCTGCACCCTCCCTGGGCCGTGGTGGAGGTTGCCTACGGCCAGTCTTGGCTTCCCTGAGGACCAGAGCCTGCACCAACTACTCTAGCTTGGGCATGTGTTTGAGTGGTGGCAGAGCATTTCTAGGCTTTACTGTAGCCACCATTCATCAGTGATAAAGGTCAGGATTTATTACTAACATGATTGACAATATTTTTTCATCTATTCAGTTTTCTACCTTTTTTGTGGTAAAAGATATGGTCTAGGCCGGGCGCAGTGGCTCACGCCTGTAATCCCAGCACTTTGGGAGGCCAAGGCGGGCGGACTGCCTGAGCTCAGGAGTTTGTGAACAGCCTGGGCAACATGGTGAAACCCCATCTCTACTAAAAATACAAAAAACTAGCCAGGTGGGGTGGCGTGTGCCTATAGTCCCAGCTACTCAGGAGGCTGAGGCAGGAGAATTGCTTTAACCCGGAGGCGGAGGTTACAGTGAGCCAAGATTGCACCATTGCACTTCAGCCTGGGCAACAGAGCAAGACTCTGTCTCAAAAAAACAAACAAAAAAAAGATATGGTCTAGTTCCCTAAAGCAGAAAATTCTTAAAATTCTTAACCATGTCTGGAGTTACTTACACCTAGGAAATTGCTGCACTTGTACTGGTTTGTATGCTGGAAGGTAGCCCATTGCAGAACTGAAATGGAAATAGAGAAGGAGAGAACATGAATGGATGCGAGTGTCGACCGTGGCCAGCCTGGTTGGGATTGCCCCGCACCTCTCCTGTGCTGGCATCTCTGCAGCGACGTCTCTTTGCAGTTTAGAGTCTCCTGGGACCGACAGATTCTGCTGAGGTGTTTTTTGTTGTTGTTGTTTTCTTTTCTTTTCTTTTTGAGACAGAGTCTCCCTCTGTCACGCAGGCTCGGGCGCAGCGGCACAGTCTCAACTGTTGCAGCCTCAGCCTCCCGAGTAGCTGGGATCACAGGCATGCGCCGCCACGCCCCACTAATTTTAGTACTTTTAGTAGAGATGGGATTTCACCATGTTGGCCAGGCTGGTCTCAAACTCCTGACCTCAGGTGATCCACCCGCCTTGGCCTCCCAAAGTGCTGGGATTACAGGCGTGAGCCCCCGTGTCCGGTCATGCTGTCTCAGTTATTTTCAAGAGAGCATCTCTTAGGGAAGTATCTTTGGGGGCTTTACTACAAGCTGAACTTTAGCCAGACCAGAAATATCCTAAAAGTCAGCAGTTCAGTACCTGAAGCGCTCAAAATAGCCGAACACGAGCAAGTTGCTTCCTGCTGAGATTCACACATTCCAGTGAACATGGATTGGGTGGAGGACTGTAGGCCATCAGTACAGCTGGCCGTAGAACGAGGGGAAACAGAATAGAGCTTTCTTTGGTTTTTTAAATACAGTTCTTTTGGTCCAGGACCATTAGACATTTATAGCATCGCTTGAGAAATGACTAATTCCAGGTCAGGGTCAGTGAATGTACAGAATGAGCCTCGACTATCTTGTAATGCCAGGAACGAGGAAGTCCTTACAGGCTGCTGGGATGGTGCTGGAGGACTCGGGACCAAGGTGAAGAGGAGCCGTGGGCCAGAGATGGGCCCATTTGATTATCAATAAGTAAAATAACTGCACTGGAGTTAAAGTCACCAACTATTTACAATTCTTGGCTTCGTAATGATACTAAAAATCATCTAATTTATGGCCTTTGGAGAATGCTGGAGGACCAGCTCATCACTGTGGAAGCTTGTGGAGGACAGAATGGGCATTCAGCCAGTATTTTCTGCGTGAAGTGTGTGTTAGGATAGCAGCTGTTGAAAGAAAGTCCACTTTTATAAAAGTGCTCTGGTCTATAAGTGAAGAAGGAATAAAGGGATTAAAATATCGCTGTTTTGCAGACCTGTATGGAAATTGTGGATCTGGGAAATGTTCATCAATGCCCATTAACATCACAAAATGAGAAAGAACCAACAGTTATGGGCCTGGGAATGGAAGTCCACCATGGGTCACCACTGACGCTGTCTTGTCAAAAAAGTGAAGCTCAAATCAGACCAGCCCACATATTAACACCACAGAGCTGCGCTCAGAACAATGCCTTATATAGGAACAACATGACGAGCAGTAGAGGGAGGTCCTGGGGATTAGAGAGAGACAAAAATTTAGCCCTGTGAGAGTCCTAATGGTGTTTTATTCTGAAGTGATGAAAAAAAAAGTCCTATAATTCTTATGGAATTTCATGGGAGCCCCAAGTATCCAAACATAACAGTAATTGAAAAATGTTGGAGGCTCATAATTCCTGCTTTCAAATCTTACTACAAAGCAACGGTAATCCAAACAGCATTGCACTGGCATGAAGACAGACATACTGACCAGTGGAATTGAGTTGTAAACTAAGTAACCCTTCCAAATAAACCCCTTTGGTAGATTAATGTTTTTCACAAGGGTGCCATGACTGCTTAGTGGGGGAAAGAACAGTCTCTTCAGCGCATGGCATTGGGAAAATTGCATATGCACATGCAGAAACATAAAGGCTTTACTCTACCTTACACCATACACAAGAATGAACTCAAAATGGATCGAAGACCTAAAGTGAAGGGCAAAAACTATAAAATTCTTAGAAGAAAATCTAGGGACAAATCTTCATGACCTTGGATTGGCAGTGGAGGTTTAGATATGACACCAAAAACAGAAGCAACAAAAATAAAATCAGTAAATTGGAATGCATGGTGGCTCACACCTGTAATCCCAGTACTTTGGGAGGCCAAAGTGGGAGAATCACTTGAGCCCAGGAGTTCCAGACCAGCCTGGGCAACAGAGGGAAACTTCATCTCTTAAAAAAGTTTTTAAAAAGTAGCTGGGTGTGGTGGCATGCACCTGTGATCCTAGCTACCTGGGAGGCTGAGGTGGGAGGATTGCTTGATCCCAGGTGTTCAAGGCTACTGTGAGCAGTGATTTTGCCATTTGCTCTTCAGCCTGGGTGACGGAATGAGACCCTGTCTCAAAAAAATTATAAAAAGCCTGGGCACGGTAGCTCACACCTACAACCCCAGCACTTTGGAACACTGAACCAGGCAGATCACTTGAGCCTAGGATTTTGAGATCAGCTTGGGCAATGTGACAAAACCCCTTCTCCACAAAAATACAAAAAATTAAGTGGGCATGGCGGCCTACACCTGTGGTCCCAGCTATGTGGGAGGCTGAGATGGGAGGATCACTTGAGCCCAGGAGGCAGAGGTTGCGGTGAGCTAAGATGATACCACTGCACCTCCGGCATGGGCAACAGAGTGAAACTGTCTGAAAAAATAAATAAATAGGTCTTTATTAAAGTTAAAAACTTCTCTGCATCAAAGGACACTATCAAGAGTGAAAACAGGCCGGGCCTGGTAGTTCACGCCTATAATCCCAGCACTTTGGGAGGCCAAGATGAGTCGGGAGTTTGAGATCAGCCTGGCCAACATGGTGAAACCCTGTCTCTACTAAAAATACAAAAACTAGCCAGGTGTCATGGTGTGTGCCTGTAATCCCAGCTACTCAGAAGGCTGAGGCAGAATTGCTCGAACCTGGGAGACTGAGGTTGCAGTGAGCCAAGATCGATCGTGCTACTGCACTCCAGCCTGGGCAACAGAATGAGACTCTGTCTCTAAAAAACAACAACAACAACAACAACAAAAGTGAAAAGACAACCCACAGAATGAGAAAAAATATTTACAAATCATATGTCTGATAAGGGGTTACTATCCGGAATATGTAAAGAATGCCTACAACCCAACAAAAAAATAACCCAATTCAGAAATGGCAGTAGACTTGAATTATAGGTGTGAGTAGTGGCTCACACCTATAATCCCAGTACATTGGGAGGCCGAGGCGGGTGGATCATGAGGTCAAGAGATCAAAACCATCCTGGTCAGCATGGTGAAACCCCGTCCCTACTAAAAATACAAAAATTAGCTGGGCATGGTGACATGCGCCTGTAGTCCCAGCTACTCAGGAGGCTGAGGCAGGAGAATTGCTTGAACCCAGGAGGCGGAGGTTGCAGTGAGCC
>CAUYLG010022190.1:0-30563 GCA_963573385.1 Cacajao melanocephalus
GGAAGGGGAGGAGAGGGGAGGGGGAAAGGGGAAGGAAGAGGGAAAGGGGAGGGAAGGGGGAAGGGGAGGGAAGGGGGAAGGAGGGAGGATGGAGGACGGAGGAAGGAAGGAGGAGAGGGAGGGGAAAGAGGGAGGGAGGGAGGAATCAACAGAGGAAGGGGAGGGAAGGAGGAAGGAAGGAAGAAAGGAAGGAAGGAAGGAAAGAAGGAAGGAAGGGGAAGAGAGGGAGAGGAGGGAGGGAGGGAGGAGAAGGAGGGAGGGAGTAAGGAAGGAAGGGAAGGGAAGGAGGGGAGGGAGGGAAGGCGGAAGGAGGAAGGAAGGAAGAAGGGAGGGAGGGAGGAAGAAAAAAAGATAGAAAAAAGAAAAAAGTATATAAACAAAGGGATAAATTGATAGAGATATGGGTACATGAAAATAATGTTTTAGTTAAAAGAAATACTAGAAACTTAAAACAGGTATTGCTCTTAAATAGCACAATCACGTGAATTGTTATTTAAAAAAAAATGACAGCAAGTATAGTTGGGTCATAAATGTTTGATTTTAAATATTTTTGTTTTTATATATATTTTTTCACTCAGTGAAAACTTTGTAAATTTTAAAATAAGCCATCTGCACTCTCAAACCTGCACTCTCAGTCACAAAGCTTCATCTGTTGTTTTATTTTTGTTTTGGGCTGCTTTGAATGAACTGATGAACTTGGCCAAACACAGCAGAGAATTGCTCAATCCCCTTTTACTTTCTTGCTAATTAAATTTGGTATGTTTGCTGTGGAAAAGGGAGGTGGGAAGATTTTAGAATTCCAATTAATTGCAGATGCTCAATCACACCAGCTGAAAGCTGGCAAGCCACCCCATAATTTACATAGTCCGTTTTCTGGACAGCTCTGGCTGGGAATGGGTGGGGATGGGTGGGGTGCAAGCCCCTTCACCCCAGTGCTGGGTTGTAGTGCTTACCATAACAGACATTTGTGAAAACCTTCCACCCTTCCCATTTCTGTCTTCACTCTTCCTGGCCTCTATATACTCCTCTGATTTCTTAAGCCTCCTTGGCTATTTTGCAATTCAATAACTTTGTTGTAGGTGTGGCTCAAAATGAAAGAGACAGAAAGATAATCAAGGATGCCTCAGGGTTAGATTTTTTTTTTTCTGTAATCCTTTAAATACTATATATATATATTTTTTTTTTTACCTAAATAATTGTCAGAATCTTCAGAAAGGCACAGTCTCCTGGTTGCTCCCAAGGTTGGCAATCAGAATGGCTTATCTTATTCATTCTCTGAACACCAGGGCCACCCAGAATTTGTTATTTTCTCCTTGTTTTGGATGTGTGTACGTGTGTGTTGGGGTGTGAGTATTCAAGCACATGTGCTGGATGCTAAAACACACACATGGCCTTGGCCTTAAACATTCAGCTGTGTCTCTGCCACACCCTGACATTAAAATAAACTGTCTTTTGGAATAAGATTCTATCCCCTAGACTCCTGGTTGAAGAGGATTTTAAGCTTGTGAACTCTGCTTACCCTTAGCACAGAAAAAGATTAGGAGCAATCAAATCAACCACGTAGTCATCGTTCTCAGTGTTATGCTAAACTTTTAAATCTAAAAAGTGAATGTTGCTGAAGTCTGGGTCATAGAGGCCAGTCTGCAGAGGTGAGTGTGCAGTTGTGCATGAGCAGTGCTTGCTCAGAGTTCTGTCAAGTATAATTCATGGAGAGGGAGGGATGTGAGACCGGCCATGAGCAGTATGTCAATTCAGTTAAATGATGCCTATAATGTGCCTTTGTGTTTTCTCATTTTGTCTTCATAATAATTCTGTAGATAGGTGAATAAGACACAGAGATGTTAGGCAGTTTGTTGAGGGTCCATTAGTTATTTCATTGATTCATTCCTTTATTCACTCAATAATGCATTTATCCTTTACTATGATCTTATTTTGTACTAGCCACTAGTACAAAATATGTATGACATGTCTGGGATATAGGTTAGAAAAATAAGCATGACTCTTCCTCTCATGCAGTCCTTCGCTAGTGGAGAGGAGTGATTTAAATCAAATACGTAAATAATCACACCAATAATTGAATAACAACAGAATAACAAATGCCGTGAGGGAAAGGAATGCTGATCTTGAAGAGCATATCACATAGGGTACATGACTCCGACTCCTGGGGTCTTTGAGGAGGTGATGGTGAACCTGAGATGTGAAAAGTGACAAGAGTCAGCCAGACCAGGTGGGTTGAGTAGGGGAAGAACGTTCCAGACAGAAAGGTCAGTACATCGAAAAAACCTGAGAGGCTGCATTTTTTAAAACTACAAGGTCAGGGATGCTGAAGTTAGAGACCAACTTGGAGTGCGACTCAAGAGGAGAATGGAGAAAGAGACAAGTTTCAGATCATGCAGGAGAGAAATGGGAAATTGCTGTGAAGATCTTGTATTGTCAGTCAAACAGACAATGGCTTGGAGGCAATATTTGCAGTTAGTGTAAGAGTAGCTGATAGCTTTAACTAGGTTATTGGCAGTGCAGATGGAGATGTCTGGATAAATTTCAAGATTGCTTAGGAGACAAAATCAACAGCAGTTGGCGATAATGTGGGTATCAGAGTTGAAGGAAATGAAAATAACTGGGATGATTTCTGACCTGCTTACCTATGCACTTGAATAGATTTAAGGGGGCTGACTTGGGGTGCAGAAGAGGGCTGGCTTGGGGTGTAGAAAGACTCAAAGTTTGGTCCTGGGTTGATTGTGGCAGGATTGATGTGGTTAATATGGCTTTCAGGCCACCAAAAAGAGATTTTGAATGGCAACTGGGTATATAGGTCTGAAGTTTAGAGAAGAGCCTTTGAGTAAAAGATTGTTTGGGAGTCATCAGCATTTAGGTAGTACCTGTAGCTATGGGTGGAGACTATGTTGCTAGAGAGAGTGGTAATGACAACAGACAAGACCTTGGACATCGCGTTAAAGAACTCCAACAGGGGGTTGGGGCAGGAGGATAAGCCTAACAAAGCTACTGAGGAAAAGAAACCAGAGGATGAAAAAAGATAAAAAAGAAGATACCATCCTGGAAGCCAAGGAAGATATTTCCAGAAGGAGCATGAACAGTGTCATATGCCTTGGGCCAGGTAAGATGAGGGCTGAAGGGCTCCCATTATGTCTGCAATATGGTTCTTAGACTGTCAACTGGAACCTTCTACCTGACTTTTAAACATTAAGACTCTTGTTTTGAAAGAAAACGTTTGCACCTCACATTTCCCTCTATGGCCCACTCTAACTTTCTCTCTCTGTCTTTGCACAAACTTCTTGAAAACATTTTCTGTGTGTTCACTCTCTCCATTTCCCTTCTTTCCGCTGAGACTTCCACCCGCTCAAACCAACTTCTCCATTCCGCTACCCACACACTTCTCCTGCTTCCAGCTGTGCCCTTTTCATTTTATATCATGGTGGTTTGATATGGTTTGCCTGTGTACCCACTCAAAATCTATGTCAAATTTTAATCCTCGGCCAGGCGAGGTGGCTTATGCCTGTAATCCCAGCACTTTGGGAGGCCAAGGTGGGTGGATTATGTGAAGTTAGGAGTTCAAGACCAGCCTGGCCAACATGGTGAAACCCCGTTTTTACTAAAAATAAAAAAATTAGCCAGGCGTGGTGGCGCATGCCTGTAATCCCAGCTACTCAGGAGGGTGAGGCAGGAGAAACGCTTGAACCTGGGAGGCGAAGGTTGCAGTGAGCCGAAATCATGCCACTAGACTCCAGCCTGGGCAAGAGAGCAAGACTCCATCTCAACAACAACAACAAAAAATTAGTCCCCATAATCCCCATTATCCCCACCTGTCTCGGGAGAGGCCAGGTGGCGGCAGATGAGTCATGAGGGGTGTTTCTCCATGCTGTTCTCATGATAGTCAGTGCTCACGAGATCTAATGGTTTTGTAAGTGTTTGGTAGTTCCTCTTGCATTCACTCTCTTTCTTGTCGCCTTGCGGAGAAGGTGCCTTGTTTCCCCTTTGCCTTCTGCCGTGGGTGAGGCCTCCCCAGCACACTGAAGTGTGAGTCAATTAAACCTCTTTTCTATGGTTTGGATAGATCATGCAGACAGCACCAAGAAGGATCTGTGGGAAGAGGAATTGGTGGGGGACTGGAGAGAAGAATTGATGGGGGGCATTCTGCAATCATACAAGGGTGGAAGCTTCAATTTAAATAGAATCCAAATACTTCTTACCAACTCTATGTCTGATCCTAGGCACCTTAACTCTTGCCTGCAGTATTGCACCAGACTCTTAATTTGGATTCCTGCTTAGGTCCTTGTGTCCCTAAGGACTATTTTTAAGGCAGCAGCCCAGTGGTCCTCCTGAAATCTAAGCCAGAGTCAGTTCATGTAACTGCCCATCTTATAGCAAAAGACAGGGTCCATTCAATGTCCCACGAATCCCTACATCGTCTGGCCCAATGACCTCTCCATTTTATCTCCCAGGACTCTCTCCAATTGTCACTTGGCTCCAGGCATGGTGGTGCCCCAACCCTCCCTCTAACATGTAAGGACATTTTTGTCTTAGGCCTTTGAAATAGCTGTTGCTTTAGCCTGGGATGTTTTTCCCCTACATATCTGTATAGTGAACTCTGTTACCTTCTTCAAGTCTTTGTTCAAATGTCACATTGACCACCATATTTGAATTGCCACCTACTTCAGCACTCCTATTCTCCCTTAGCCAGCTCCACTTTTTCTTTATTCCCCCAAAGCACTTACCACCTTCTCCCACAGTAAAATAATTTACTTGATTATTAAGTCTATTGTCCCACTATCCCTGCTAAAATGTAGACTCCATGACAGGGGGCGTTTTGGTTTCGTTTTCTGATGCATTCCAACTATCTTAGAGAGTGGCTGAACATGGTATAGATTCAACAAGTATTCATTAATTAAAGAATGGCCCAAGGTGATGGTGAAAATGGATTACATTCTATAAACACATTAAAGATATAAGAAGCTGGAGTAGATACCTGCTGAGATAGAGAGGGTGATGAAGAGAGGGAGAGGAGGAGAAAGTAACTCCTGTTACATGGCTGAAGGTATTACTCTTCAAAGCATCGAATGTGAGGAAAAATAAATTCAGTACATTAGAAACGAAAAAGACCACTATTTACATTATCAGTGTGCTGACTTTGAGAATAGGAGACATTCGGTGGGAGATTGCTGAGAGTCTTCAAATTATGTTATTGATAAGGTTCTAGGCTTATTAATCACAAATGGACCTCAGCAATGACTTCCACCTTCTGAATTATTTATATATGTGTCCTTGGATGTCAAATAAATCCATGGTAGTAACATTTTTATTAATGTTTCCTAAGACAAAACATTACTAAGCATTTTTTTTTATCAAGGCCTGAGGTTGATTGAAGTTAGAAAATGAAGTCTAAATACAGATATTTAAAAAGAATTGCATTTTTGTAATGACATTTTAAAGCACAGAAAAGCTGTGAATACTTTGTTTCAATCAGACCAAATTCACTTTTTTAAGAAATAAACTGAAAATTCATTAGCTAAAATCTTTCCAGGCATCCAGGCCTTGGAGTCTTTCTCTCCCTTAGTTTCATTTCATTGGAAGGAATTCTGCTAGGCTCAGAAATCATACAAACTAACCAGAGGCGGGATGGAATCGGCCTTCACTGCCTGGTGGTTGCCCTCTGTGTGTATTGGGACATGCACATACATGCCAATAGAGAAAACCTCCATTTAATTCCTTAAGCAATTGCAACAGGCAGGCATCATTTTCATTTAAGCATGAAGACTGGGACTGAAAGATTTGCGTAACTTGGGGAAGGTCATTCCATAGGAAGGAAACACATTAGAGCCCAGCCCAGACTTGAGTTCTCCCACACCCAGCTGCCTCTCTCTCACACATGGTCAAATTACCTGACATATATGGAGTGAGTCTGGAAACTTAATAGAAACTCTCCTCTTCTCAAATGTTTCCTCCACCTAAGTCCCTGGCGCTCAGCTATGAACATATCCTTTGAGGGCAAGAGGTACTGATATTAGGAATACTTTCTGAGATACCACACCAATGCTTTCATCGTCAACTCACACTGCACACATTCACAGAATTTATCAGATTCCATCCAGCCTGGGATACTCTGAGCCTCTAAGAGCCCAGGGAACTCAGACAGCAAAGTTTGAGTAAGGAGACCAAATCACCCATCCTCATTCATCATGCTCATTATTTTGCCTATAGCTAAACCTGTCTTTAATTTTAAAATTAAAGATTTTTAAAAAGCGTTTTTTTCCTGTAGAATTGTGTTTTAGAAATTTCTTTTCCAATTTCTCTTGAAGATCAAATTTGAAGAAAATATTATTGAATGCCTACATGTTAGTTTGCTACAGGTAAGGTACAAAAGAGATTAAAATGACATAAACATATTTGTGTTTATATTGTTGTAAAACTCACCTTTCCATTCTATTTAGTAAAAGCTTACCCTATATATGGACCCATGCGTGTATAGGACATAGTATCTGCTTTCTCATGAGGAGCAGACACACAGGTGACTTTGAGGCAGGGAGGATGTGGTTATGCAAAGAAAGATGAAAAAGAAGAAATGGGAGAGCCATAAGATAGACAGCTATATGTGGTATGTGATAAAAAGTTCAGTGAGCACATGGGCTCTAAGAGAGGGAAAATGCTTTTATTTCACAGTAGTAAAGCATTTACCACCTCATAATGGTTTTGTGACATTATGAAAATAACTCGGGCTCTCTCAGCTCTGGTTTCCCCATCTGTAAAACTGCAATGAGGATGGTTGTGAAGGTGAGGTGGTGAGCTAAAGAGATAAGGTATCAATTCGTGGCATTTATTATCATCATTATTGTTATTCAGTGAGGAGATGATATTTGAGATAAGCCTTCCTAGACAGAATATTTGAGGAAGTTTAGGAGAATGGGAAAGAGAACATCTATGTGGGTATGGGACGGTAAGGGATGGAAAAAAGTGAACAGGTGGCTTGTGCTTTGTATGACAGGGAAAGGAGAGACAGAGCCATCAGGTTATGTCCTGGTTCCTGATGCTGGGTAGTGTGCGATTAGGAGGGGATAAGATGCCAGGGCTAGTTTGGGGGCAATAGTTACATTATTTCTCAAATGCCCTCTCAATTAAGTGAGGATATTTTTCCTGAAGTGTTATCTCTGTCAGGAAAAATTGTGAAAATACTTTGAAATGGATAAAATGATAACTACCCGGTGTCTTGTTTAGCTGCCTTTCCATGTTACCTAATTCTATAGGGGCCTGTACTGCTTTTGAGCCATATTATAAACCTATAATGTATGGAAAGCTTATACGAATGCAAATAACTTTCTCCTAGGAATGCAAATAAGTTATCCAGTAGAATGAAATGTATTATTTGCCCAGTAACTATTGACATATTCAGTATTGATTTATTTCAGCATTTCTGATTGCATGGATATGTGTGTGCTGTTTGAATTCTCCCTCATACTGACTGTAACATCTTACTGGTTCCCTCATTACTTAATTATAAAGAAAACCTTTACATATGTTCATTTTATATTTGTTAAGAGTTATATTTTATTGGGAGGCTGAGGTGGGCGGATCACAAGATCAGGAGATCGAGACCATCCTGGCTAACACCGTGAAACTCCATCTGTACAAAAAATAAAAAAATTAGCTGAACGTGGTGGCATGCGACTGTAGTCCTAACTACTCGAGGGGCTGAGGCAGGAGACTCACTTAAGCCTGGGAAGCGGAGGTTGCAGTGAGCCAGGATTGCGCAACTGCACTCCAGCCTGGGCAACAGAGTGAGACTCTGTCTCAAAAAAAAAAAAAAAGAAGAAGTTGTTAACCTTAGTTTACTGTAATTTTTTTACTTTATAAACTTTTTAAGTTTTTACAACTTTTTGACTCTTATGTAATAGCACCGAAAACACAAACACATTGTATAGCTATACAAAATTAGTTCCTTTTTTATATCTTTATTCTAAACCTTTTTTCTATTTTTAAATTTCTTTTTTTACTTTTTAAAGTTTTTGTTAAAAATGAAGACATAAACACACAATAGACTAGGCCTACACAGCGTCAGGATCATCGATATCACTCTTTTGTCCCACATCTTGTCCCCTTGGAAAGTCTTTGGGGCAAAACCACACATAGAGCTGTCATCTCCTATGATAATAGTGTCTTTCTGGAATACCTCCTGAAGGACCTGCCTGAGGCTGTTTTAAAATAATTATTTTATAAGTACACTCTAAAATAACAATAAAAAATATAGTACGTATTTCATAAACCAGTAGCATAGCCATTTATTTTCATTAACAAGTATTATGTACTGCACATGATCGTGTGCACTACAGTTTTTTACAACTGGCAACACAGTAGGTGTGTTTACACCAGCATGACCACAAACACGTGAGTAATGCATTGAGCTGTGACATGGCAATGACTATGATGTCACTAGGTGATAGGAATTCTGTGGCTCTGTTTTAATCTTATGAGACCACCATTGTCTATGCAGTCTATCATTGAGTAAAACATTGTCATGCAGTACATGATTGTGTGTGTGTGTGTGTGTGTGTGAGAATCCAGAGGATAGTCTGTAGCTATCCTGCTATACCCTAGCAGAACCCTTTCCCACAGCAATATGTCCACTTATTGCTGCAGCCTGTTCTCATTGGTTTGATTATTCTTGGGACCCTTGGCCTTGCCACTCATCTTTTGACTCTCCCACTCTTTTGAATTTGAGATATTGACTTTTTCTCCTTGATGCTCTCCAAGGACTTTTTTTGCCATGGACGCTTTGACACTTTCGTTGTTGGAGGACTTGAATAGGCTACCTTTGCCCTGGCAGACCCATGCACCGCACTAATCAGTTCCACCCTTCCAAGTGGAGAAGATGATCATGGTCTCTGGGGCTACAGCTCACATGCAAGGGTGTTGGTGGAAATCGGCTATGCCTCCCATGGATGAGCACACAGTAGATATTTCATTTACACACATTATTTGCAATCCTAACCCTGGAAATGAGAAAAATCTCCCAACATCTGACCTGGAGGCTCACAGAAAAAAAGTGCTTGTCGGTCAACAGTTCCTGCCTGTCTCTCTCTGACCCTTTACTTTTTAAATCAGTCATCAAATGATGATTTTAAAGTTTTTAAAATTTTTCAGTTCATCATTTCTATCGTTTTGTACAACATATCTCATTGGGCCCTTATTCATATTCATTCAGTGGTCTTTTCAAATAAAACTCTTTGACTTTTCACACGCAAGTTTAATCAAGTGTCCTTTAATATTACCTGAGACTCCAGGGTTTCTCAACCTTGGTAATTTTAATACCTTGGACAGAATATTTCTTTTCATGGAAGGGTTGTGCTGAGTATTGTATAATATTTATCAGCAGTTCTGGCCTGCACTCTCTACATACAAGTACCCTCCTCCCTGATGGGACAGCTAAAAATGCCACCAGGCATTTGCCAGATGTCCCTGGGGAGTGGGGTAGAGGGGGAACAAAATCACCCTTGGTTGAGACTCTTATCTAAGTGTGCCAGCTTGCTATTCTTTGCAATCCTAACCCTGGAAACAAGAAAAATCTCCCAACATCTGGCCTGGAGGCTCACAGAAAAAAAAGTGCTTGTCAGTCACCATTAGACTTCTATTTGGGATTCCTGGGTGCATAGCAAAACAGAAAGTCATCAGTTTTGTTTTGCTTTCCTGATGTGTGCTTTAGGGAAAAAGCAAAGTAATCTTGGTGTGCTTGAATGAGATAGAGGTATTTTTCATAACACAATTAGAACGGGAAAAATTGCATGCAATTAGGTTGAAGAATGCCTTCTTTAACATGCACTTGGCATAACATAGCCAGCAGGTTGCAAATTATGGAATGTAGATTTTCATTATCAGGTCTGCATAATGTATAGCTTGCACTTAACAACCCAAGTCTGGGTTGTTAGGAAGGTCTGGTAGATAGGAAGCATATAAATTGTTTGGTGCGGTAACTAAGGTTTAACACTTTCCTCTAGTTTTTTATTGCTGTTTCCTTAATTTAAGCACATCTGCTGCTGTATTTACATTGTTTTCAGGTGTTCTTTTTTCTAGTATATTTACCATCATGGTGGCTGCCGTGGACTATCAGCATTATATGGGAAATCATTCTGGATTCCTCCCAATGCTGGAGAGAGCAGAAATATGAAGGCTGACCATCCCCAGTCTGGGCATGCCCAATGGGATGACTGGGAAGACCATGGTGTCAGTTTTTCCATTGGACAAAATGGGAGGGGGACAGTCACTGCTAATTTTCCTGTCCCTGCCTAACCCTCTCTGGCCCTTTACTTTTTAAATCATTCATCAAATGACCATTTTAAAGTTTTTAACGTTTTTCAGTTCATCGTTTCTATCGTTTTGTACAATGCATTTCATCGGGCCCTTATTCTTGCCAGGAAACTCTCTGCCCTAGTTCAAATCCTAGTTCACCACTTAGTACAGAAGTCCTCCCTTATCTGCAGTTTCACTTTCTGTGGTTTCAGGTACCCAGGCAAACACAGTCTGAAAACACCAAAAGAAAAATTTCAGAAAGACAAAATTCATACATTTTCAATTACGCACCGTTCTGAGTAGCATCATGAAATCTCTCTCTGTCCTGCTCTATCCTGCCTGGGACGTGATGCATTCACATGTCCAGCGTATCTGCACCCTATCTGCCCGTTAGTCACTTAACAGCCATCTCAGTTATCAGACTGGCTGCCATTGTATTGCAGCAGTGCTTGTGTTCAATTATTTAACTGAATTATTCTATTTTATTATTAATTGTTGTTCATCTCTTCTCATGGTGAATTTATAAATTACTTTATTATAAAATATGCATATACAGGAAAATACATAATATATATTCAGTACTATTTGTGGTTTCTGGCATCCACTGCAGGGAGGTGCTAAGAATGTATCTTCATGGACTACTGTAGCTGGAAAATTTACTAACTTCTAATCAGGGGTGGTAGTCAAAATAGATAAAATTGTTAAGGCTCAACCAGTTCAAGCAGATAGCAAGACAGCCCAGGAGCAGGTACTGGGCACTCCTTCTGTACCAGGCACTCAGCTTTGAGTCATTGGATGGTGTGAAAGCAGGAAGGGGAACAGGATAAGTGGGAGGCAGTGAAAGGGAGATGACCCAGAGGAGGATTTGGAGTAGCCAGAGCTTAGGAGAGTGCTTGCAGCGATCAGGGTAGCAGATTTACCACAGCTGTGGAAGTACCTGAATCTCTTAACAAGCCACACACTGTGAGTTCCAAGACTGATTAAGTCTCACCTGCCTTGTGCAAAATGGAAATTCAAGGAGTGTTTACTTGATAGGGTTATGATGGTGCTTAATGGAGATTTTGCAGGTAAAGCACATAGCACGGGGCCTGATGCGGCATCAGTGCTCACTAAATGTGAGCCACTATTATTATCATTACCCAATTGTGTCTTCCCTGCTTTGTGCTTCTTCCTTGCTTTACCCTACCCACATGTCTATTCTGTGTATTTTTAGTTCTATTTCCCCATTTATTTGCTGTTTCTGTTTAAAGTTTTCTTATGTCCCTAATTCTGTTTCTGCCCTTTTATGTTTCTCTGTTTTATTTCTCCTTTCCTGTTAGTAGTTTGTCATGCATTTCTCCCAAATTTATGCGGGAATTAATATGTGAATAGAATAGGAATATAAGACATGAAGCAATTTTCAAAATAATGGATGCCTGCAAGTGAAAATGAATGGAGGGGGATATTTCACTGGCACCGTAAGTAGAATTAACAGACTTTCCGCTGAATTTTGAGGTTATGGAAAACCCATGTGTCTGTATGATAGAGTTCTGTCCATGGGAAAAGTGGACCTAGAGGAGGGTATTTGGGGTGTTGTGTCAGGGCCAGAGACTGAGCTATGGGCAAATAATACAGTATGTTCCCAGACTTGAGTCAGACCCCAGTGGACAGGAAGAGTGAGGTGAAAGCTGAGGAAGTCGTCTGTGCAAGGGACTCTGTGAGATCACAGACAAGGAGTAAAATGTCTGAGCTCAAATGACAACAAGCAATCCCAAACTAGAGACAGGATCCTTCTCTTCACTTCAAGCAGATCCCAGCATGAATCTTGCAATGTGGTGATGGCAAAAGTCAGTGCAGGACCCCTAGGACCTCTGGAGCTTCTCACATCTCTGAGAGTACCCGCAGCAGGTATTTTGATCAAAGCAGAGGTGTTCTCACGGAGGGATGGTTTGGCCAAATGTGTCTAGAGTAGCTTGTGGGAGTGGGCATAGCATGTGAGGACCACAATGAAGACCTTGTAAGAGAAGTGGTTGTTAGCTGTCAATGAGGCCAAAATCACTGAAATTCACAGCAAGCTGAAGTCATGTGGGGTGATGCAAAGATTCTGAGGGTTACCCATGGAAGGGCTGCAATCTAGCAGAGTCGGTTTTAAGCACTGAAGTTACCTCACTGTGTCTATAGGCTGGACTATAGTTTGGCTGTTTGACCCTCTCAAATCTCATGTTGAAATTTGATTCCAGTGTTGGAGGTAGGTCCTAATTCAAGGTATCTGGGTCCTAGTAGCAGATAGCCATTAATAGACAAAAGCCCTTTCTGAGGGGAGGGCATGACTGAGTTCTCACCGTGTTAGTTCCCGTGAGAGACAGCTGTGAAAAAGAGCCTGGCACCATCTTTCCCTTTCTTGCTTCCTCTCTCACCACGTGATCTCTACAGAGTCAGGTCCCCTCTGCCTTTTGCCATGAGTGGAAGCAGCCTGAGGCCTCACCTGATGCAGATGCTAGTGCTGTGCTTCTAGTACAGCCTGCAGAATCAGGAGCCAAACAAACCTTTCTTCTTGTTTTTCTTCCCAACTTCTGTTTTAGTTGGGAAATAAAGGCCCAATGGAGTGTTTTCTCCACTATGTCATGACCATGGGCCATGAATTTGCCTCATCTTCCTCATAGTTATCTACTACTTAATGTCTGAAGAAACATAAATATTAGCTTGACTAATGTTACATCTATGTTGTTAAGAAACGTACTCAGGGGCTACATGTGCAGGTTTGTTACATGGGTAAATTGCATACCATAGGAGTTTTGTATGAAGATTATTTTGTGATCCAGGAAATAAGCATAGCATCCATAGGTGGTTTTTTATTTTACGGGTTTTTTTTGTTTTTTTGTTTGTTTGTTTGTTTTGAGATGGAGTCTTGCTCTGTCACCAGGCTAGAGTGCAGTGGCACAATCTCAGCTCACTGCAACCTCCACCTCCTGGGTTCAAGCGATTCTCGTGCCTCATCCTCTTGAGTAGCTGGGACTACAGGCGCCTGCCACCACACTCAGCTAATTTTTCTGTATTTTTATTAGAGATAGGGTTTCACCATGTTGGCCAGGATGGTCTTGATCTCTTGACCTCGTGATCTGCCTGCCTTGGCCTCCCAAAGTGCTGAGATTATAGGTGTAAGCCACTGCGCTTGGCCCATACGTGGTTTTTTGATCGTTACCCTCCTCCTGCCCTCCTCCCTCAAGCAGGCCTTGGTGTCTGTTGTTTCCTTCTTTATGTACATGTGTACTCCATGTTTAGCTTCCACTTACAAGTGAGAACACAAGGTATTTGGTTTTTTGTTCCTGCATGAAGTTTCTTATGATAATGGCCTTCCGCTCCATCGATATTGCTGCAAAAGACATGATCTCATTCTTTTCTAATGGTTGCATAGTATTCCATGGTGTATATGTAACCATGTTTTCTTTATTCAGTCCTCTGTTGTTGAGCATGTAGGTTGATTCCATGTTTTTGCTGTTGTGAATAGTGCTAATGCAAACACACATGTTCATGTATCTTTATGGTAGAACAATATACATTACTTTGGGTATATACCCAGTAACAGGATTGTTGGGTCAAATGGCAGTTCTATTTTAAGTTCTTTGAAAATCTCCTAACTGCTTTCCACAATGGCAGAACTAATTTACATTCTCACTAGCAGTGAATAAGCAGTCCCTTTTCTCTGCAATAAATCTCTTGTCTTTATAAATGACCCAGCCTGCGGTATTCCTTTATGGCAATTCAAAACAGACTAAGATAGGGTGGTTGTCTGAGTTTTAGAGGCAGATACAAAAAGGAAAATTATACTGATTACTACTTCTAACCTTGCCCCTCACTCCACCTTTCAGAAATTAGGATTAAGTATGCCTGAGGTAAGGCCCAGGAATCTGAACTTTTAACAAGTACCCCATCCTCCCTTCTATTTCTATCCGAGATTCTTAGAATATACACAATGTTTTCATGGACTACACATTATGAAACACTGGATTAGAGCAAGGTGAAATGCTTCCAGAGGAGCAAGCTTGGAATTAAAAATACCAAAATATACTACTATATTTTGGGGAGATAGAGATAGAACTTAGAATTGATTGAACTCCAAATATGGCCAGACAATTTTTTGGAAGATTTTCCTTCCCTAAAGTTCTTTGTTTACCCATAAAATGTGAAATTTCCTTGACTTTGTGTGTGGAGTAGATTGATGGTATTGACTGATATTTTTGAGTGTACAGTTTGTGGTTTTATGAAGCATTTTTATATTGTCTGTACACTTTGAAAAGTATATGCAATTGCTAAAACTTCAACATTATCCTTTTTTATTGACAAGACAAAAAGCATCACCCATTTGCATCCGTTTCTTCAGTCAGCAGATAGTAGATGACTGTTAGAAAGGCAAGGCAAGTTTGTGCTCCATTGTCATGGATAGTGGACACAACACTGGGCCAGAAGTGGCAAGACCTGAATCCAAGACTCAGCTCTGCCACTTGCTAAATGGGACTTTGAGTAAACCATTTCTCTGCACTTAAATTCCTTGCCAGCAAAATGAGGGCAGTGGCCTAGATGCCTAGACATCAACATTTCACATCATGTAGAGATCTAGCATCACAAGTCATCCTTTGTTGCCTTTAAGGGCTGTTGAAAAATAATCAGCTATCAGAGTGCTTAATCCCAATCTTCAATTACATAAAGAAAACCAATACCATACACCTCTTGGCCTGGCACATTTCGGGACAGGATGGAGGAGGAAGCAGAAGGAAGTGGGAGTTGCACTGGGGAGGGAGAGAGACTATCTCTTCCAGCTGCTCTTATGATGAGGAAATAATTACTTAATGGCTAGGCCATTTGTGAAGCAGCTGCTGGTGGTTTAGGGACACAGCTGTTCCTAAAACGAAAAGAATTGGGCTTTTTTTTTTCTTTCCATATCTTTCCCATAGTAGACAAATTAGATATGTAGTTTCAAAATAAATGATTAATTCCTACTGAGGAATTTTCATTAGAGTCCCTTGTTGAATAAGGATCTAAAGGATTGGTTAAGTTTCAAAGGTCACATTTAAAAATCAATTTTAAAAGTATGAGAATCTGAGAGAAATCTAAGCTCACTGGAAATGTATGCCATACCTTCTACTTGATGTTGCTATAATTGATAGTCATTATTTTTACTCCCTGAGGTAAAATAAGACCAAACAGTAACATGCCAGAACAACTCTCTCTTTTTTCTGGCCACCAAGTGTGGATCAAAAGAAGGTTCCATTCTTTGATGGCATTGGCCAGGCAAGCAGGGTGTCTGGACAACTAGAGAGAAGGTGGTGATGGGATGGAAATTAGACGCCCACTCAGTAAATCTATGTGAGCAGGTAAATGGACTAGGGACTTTGTGGGTATTTTTTATATCATCTTCAGAGGCATTAGAGAAGAGGGTCTCAGTCTATCCGTAGTAAAGATGAAAAAACCAAAGCCCAAATGACTTACCTAAGTTTTCCCAGTGGTGATGTGTGGAATCAAGTTGAAAAGTTAGAAAAGTGGTTAAAGGAAACACGTTTGGAGTCTAGCTGTTTGAATCCTGGATCTGCCACTGTCTGATGTTGGACAAGTGACTCAGCTGTCAGATACTTCCTTTTCACTCAGCGCAATTGTCCAGCAGACCATGAGCTCAGTTCAGTGACAGAGATGAATTATTAATTCTGTTTGACTTGAAAGCCTTTGCTCATGTACTACACTTTGCTACACTGAAAGTAACACAGGTTTGCAGAAAAAAAAATCACATCTGGCTACAAAAAAACACATTTTATACAGCAAAACATTATGTATTAGCTTGGCTTACGTTGTTAAGAAAGAAACAGGAATCAAGAGGAATGTGATTCTGATTCTTTTCATGGGGTGGTCATCAAACAGCCTCGACTCACCTTTCCTCTCTTGAGTGTTAACTTCTGAGTTGTCAGTGGTCTGAGCAGGACCTGGGCAGCATGTTGCATTTTGAGCAGTTACAGGAGGCCATCTTTCAATAAATTTCCCCTGTAAGGAAGGAAATAATAGCCTAATCTCATCATCTGTCGATTGAACAAGATCTGCTATATTACAAATCTGCTTAGCCTAGGAGCAGCTCTCCTGGCCTGCTTTCCTCCAGCTGTCTAAATATTACTTAGTTCCAAGTTTCAAAACCTGTCTTACTCTTATTTCCTCCAACAAATCCCATCTCAAGGCCTTCAGGCCACACTGACCTCTTTCTCCTTTCCAGAGTCCCAAAGTTCCTTGCATCTGTGCCACACATTTCAGAATTTGTTTTGATGATCTTATATTGTCCTCTGGCTCATTTTAAACCAACATTTGTTCCTTGAGAATGAAGATCATGCTAGAAATCTCTTTGCCCCCTGCAGATTTCAGCATGGTAAAGGAAAAGTCATAGAAGACTGAATGTACACTCGATTTTCAAGTTCTGGATTTAATCTTTCCATAGCTGGAATTGCCTCTTCCTCAAATGCCTTGTTTGTTAATCTAACTGGGGCAACATGAAGTCATGTTATATCATTGACAGAGAACAGGGGAGTTAGGTTTTCATCTTGGTCTTAGCGATTACTCTATGTGTAACCTCAACTTCTTTATCTATACATGGGGAACAATAATCCTTACTACACAGGTTGTGTTGAAACTGAATTATATAATTCATAAATGAAAACACCAAATTCTGATAAGTGCTAAATGCCGTTTTCTTATCTTGCTCTTTCCTATAATGCACATTATGATAAAAACCAGGCTCCCATGTCAGTCTTGCAGAAGGTATTCTCAAGAAGAATTTATATATTTGGTTTATCAACACATGTGCAAAGCTGTGTTGATAATCTAGAGCTGAGTCTTTTAACAAGTTTTAACAATATCTCAGCTGCTATGACATAGGTCTCATAATAAAATGTGAATGTAAATGTGATAGAAGTCAATATTAGGACTTTAAGGAAGGGACACTCAACATTCCTTTTGTTCAGGAGGATGACATAGCACAGCTTGCCACCTGCGAGCTAACCTTATGTTGAATGGGAATAACTTGCATGGGCCAGAAAACCAGGTAGTGGTTGGGTAAAACAATTCAGTAGTTTACAATTAAACATGTATTTGGAGAAGAGTCCTTATGCAGTGGGACTGTATAAAAGTAGTACTTTTCAGGCTGGATATAGTGGCTCATGCTTGTAATCCCAGCACTTTGGGAGGCTAAGGTGGGTGGATCACAAGGTCAGGAGTTCAAGACCAGCCTGGCCAATATAGTGAAACCCTGTCTCTACTAAAAATACAAAAAATTAGCCAGGCATGGTGGCACATGCCTGTAGTCCCAGCTGCTCGGGAGGTTAAGTGGTTGCAGTGAGCCGAGATCTCACCACTGCATTCCAGCTTGGGCGACAGAGCGAGGCAAAAAAAGAAAAAAAAGTAGTACTTCTCAAACATTAGCCTGCATCAGAATCAGCTGAAAGCTGGTTAAATGCAGATTTTTTTTGTCCCTACCCCTAAAGATTCTGATTTACTATGTTTGAGATGAGCCCTAGAACTCTCATTTCTAGCAAGTTCCCATGTGATGCTGATGCAGCTGGTTCCTCAGCTACTGAGAATGTGAAACACTGATCTCAACCTCATACATTTAGTCTTCAATGGATTCATCTTTTGTTATTTTTTAAAACCAGCATCTTCTGGAAATATCCAGAAAACAGTATGGGAACTACTACTTGACTAGGAAAGTAATTTATGAAGCTGAAGGAACAGAATTTCAGGGACTAATTTACCATAATAAAATGTCTATCACTACAATGAAGGAAGGGAGTTTTAAGTACTTGAAAATAAAAATCTTATATTTTAGATTTTTTGTGTGATACTCCTTCCCCCTTATAATAGATTGGTCAGAAAAACAGTGATTACCAGCTCCCTTCTCTTAGAATAGCATCCTTGTCTACAGACTCTGTGGACATGTTTCAACAACTGGATTAGACCTCTTTAAATATCAAATCCATACCTGATCAATTTCAAGTTGTTCCTGTCCCCGTAGATGGCATCAGTCCCTTGCAGGTGGTTTGCCATTTCCTGCCTGTGATTGAATTCCTGCTTTCTTCTTATCCTCAATAGTTTATGACATGGACATTCTCAGGTGCCTTGCCCACATTATGATCCTGCTATCCATCTGGGTGACCTCTACACTTTGTGTTTCCCGCTTTCATATCACGAGACTCTCCAGGAGAGAGATTCAGGATGGGTAAAGCTAAGAAGTAAAAATAGAAAGAGTGGTGAAAATTGGGTAGGAGAATAGCACAAAGGTTTAAAGAAGAACACATTTATTTTCGAGTGGGGAGTGATCTGTGAAGAAAGACATGAATCAAGAAGTCTTATAGAATTCTGGTTTTAATAGTTTCCTAAATGGACTTATTAACATTTACATTAAAGCCAGAGAGAAAAGAGAGGAAGTCATTCAAGAGAAAATTGTCACAGGAAGATCCTATCCAATGGAAATGGCCACCTTGTATTGATCACTTTCCATAGGCTGGGTATATAGGGAAAGGGTACTCAAGATTAATTAGCTGCATAGCAGAATCACCAGGGGAGCTTTTATAAATCCTGATGCCTGGCCTTAGTGCAGACCAATGCAGGTAGAATCCAATGTATTTAAAGCTACGTAAGTCATTCCAATGTGCAGCTAATTTTGAGAGCTACTTTCAACAGTGCTAAATCCAGCTCTTACTAGCTCACAGAAGCCAATTATTAAATCTTCAGGAATTCTGTAAGTGAAACACATTGGCCACAGCGGGAATATTTACACCATGGAAATTTACAAATGCTGGAAATCAGTTTTTTATCTCTCTGGAGAACTAGTTTTTAAACCTTTACAAACACACTGCTGGCCCTAAGGGATAACCATATAACTTGCTATTTAAACCTGGGCAATTTTAAGACACATCCAGGGGAACAACACACACTGGGGCCTGTCAGAAGTTGGGGGTGGGAGGAGGGAGAGGATCAGGAAGAATAACTAATGGGTACTAAGCTTAATACTTGGGCAATGAAATAATCTATATTAAAAACACCCATGACACAAGTTTACTTTGAAATAATCTGTATAACAAACCCCCATGACACAAGTTTATCTATTTAACAAACCTGCACATGTATCCCTGAACTTAAAATAAAAGTTAAAAAAAAGAAAAAGCACAAGAAAAAGAACATAAATAAAATATTGTTAATAATTATGCCAGGACAATTAGCTCGAATCAGAAATTATGATCACTTTAAGTATGTAAGTATTTAATACAATGCCTGTGAAAGACAGTTATCATAATGTCCATTTAATAATTAATCAACAGTGTCTTGGGGAATTTAATTAAGTTTTTCAAATTCCTTTCACACAAATTAGAATTAAAGGAGTCAGAACTGAAGTGAATCTGACTACAATAAGCCTACCACTTGTGACAGCCATGGGATGATATCATTGGTTGCAGAGGAGCAGAAATAAACAGAGACCTGTGGTGTAGCAGGTTATCATTCATTTCAGGTACTTTATGGAGTAGCAATGGCCTAAAATAGTTGAGTTTATATAGGATTCACTTGAACATATTTCTAATGACTGTATAATAAGTCAGAAACTTAGAATGTAAAGATGCAGTCCTAAGGCAGAAAAATCAGAGAATAAATGTTCTACTTAAATGTCTTCTGTATAACTATGTCCTGTGCGGGATGAAAAAAATCTCTTAATACTTGGTGTTTAAGAGAGAACTCAATAATCACCTGGCTTTTAGGTATTTTAGGTTGGCTGAGAGGTGAGACAGAGAGGGAGAAGGAAAGAGAAGGAGGGAGAAAGAAAGGTAGAGAGGAAATGGGAAAGAGAGAGAGAGTGACAGAGACAGGTGATGACTGAGATGAAAAAGAGAGATGAATGAACTTGTTATCTTGTTACCTTTTATCACTGACTATTCTACCAAACACAAGGAATATTTAAAACTATCTCCACTCTCTACAATCTCATTCCACACGTCTTTCCCAATTCTCAGCAGTTGAACTTGCCTCCTACTTTAGATTAAAAGTAGAAGCTGTTAGATTGGAAGTATTGATCCTAAATCTACATGCACATCCACCTACATACACACGCATTCTATCTTCCTTCCTTCTATTATACTTACAGAGCCATTTCTCCTCCTACCTGAAGTCAGCTTTTCCTTCTGGCCCTTGAATTCTCTCATGCTCCACATCTGTGCACTGTCAGGATCTCTCTAGCACATTTCTCTCATTCTCCCTCATTTGGATCTATGCCATTGGCCTTTGTCATTGTTCGTTCACCTTTAAAAACAACATATTATTAGAGCTCATAATTTTATGGTCAGGCATTCTGTGGTCAGAAATTCAGTCTCCTTTTGGTTGGGCAAATCTTTTCCACCTCTTTTGATTAAGGTTGCTGCATGGAATTCAGTAGGCAGATGGTCAGGCTGGGAGGTCTGAGATGGCTCTGCTCACATAGCTGATGTCTCGAGGGGAATGGCTTAGCCAGAGTAACTGGCCAGGGTACCTACAGAGGGCCTCGCAGCATGGTGGCCTCTGAGTAGCCCTGCTTCTATTTAAATTATTTTATTTTTATGATTTTCATCAATACATAATATTTGTACATATTATGGAGTACATGCAGTATTTTGATACATGCATACAATGTGTAATGATCAATCAGGGTATTTAGGATATCCATCACCTCAAACATTTACTATTTCTTTGTGTTAAGAATATTTCAAGTCTTCTCTTCTAGCTATTTTAAAATATAAAATACATTGTTACCTAGAGTCACCCTACCATGCTATCAAACACTAGAACTTATCCCTTCCATCAAACTGTATTTGTGTACCTGTTAACCAAGCTTGTTTCATCCCTCTCGCCACACCTATCCCTCCTACCACAGCCTCTGGTAACTGTCATTCTCATCTCCACCTCCATGAGATCAACTTTGTAGCTCCCACATTATCAGTAAGGACAGGTGATATTTGTCTTTCTGTGCCTGGCTTATTTCACTTAACACAGTGGCCTCCAGTTCCATCTATGTTGCTGCAAATAACAAGATTTCATCTTTCTCATGGATGAATAGTATTCCATTGTGCATATAACTAACATTTTCTTTATCTATTCATCCATGGATGGACACAGGCTGATTCCTTATCTTGACTATTGTGAATAGTACTGCATTAATCATGGAAGGGCAGCCATCCCTGTGATGTACTGATTTCCTTTCCTTTGGATAAATTCCCAGTGATGGGATTACTGGATTGTGTGGTGGTTCTATTTTTTCATTTCTTGAGGAAATTCCATATAGTCTTCAGGTGGCTATACTCATTTACATTACCACCAACAATGTATAAGAGTTCCCTTTCTCTGCATCCTTGCCAGTATTTGTTATTTTTGTCCATTGGCTTTTAAGTATTCTCTCCTAAAAAAAAAAAAACAAACAAAAAAACAAAACAAAACAAAAACCTCACACCTCTGTTTCTTCTTTCATTCACAGCCAAATATCTTGAAAGATTTCCTTATTCTTGCTGATTTCATTTCCTTATCTCTCACTCAATCCTTAATATCTTCTGATCTGACTTATGCTCCCTTCTTGACCTTATCACTCCACTAAAACCACTCTTGGTAAGGTCATCAAATCCTTCATTTACATGATCTCTGTCTGATCGTTACTTTTCATTCCTAACTTGCATAAACTCACTAAAATTTGACATTCCTGATCACCTTCTCTCTTTGGTTTCCATGACTTAACACTCCTGGTTTTCTGCCTAAATTAGTAATTGCTCCTCCTCAATGTCATTTGAAAATTTGCTCTCTTCTACACAGCCACCAAATGCTGCTCAAAACATGGCCTATGCCATCTTCTCCCTGTTGTTTCACCTCTCAGTGAGCCAACCTGGTGCACAAATACCTAACACTCAGGTGATTCTTGAGTTCTCCCTTTTTCAACTGTGGCACTATCAGTGTTGTAGGATGGACAATTTCTTTTTATGAAGTGGGGTTCAGGGTGGTAGCTGTCCTGTGCATTGCAGGTTGTTTAGCAGAATCCCTGATCTCTATCTGCTAGAGGCATTCCCTTCCTACCCCTCCAAGTTGTGACAACAAAAAATGACTACACACATTGTCAAATGTTCTGCCAGACATTTGAATCACACTTAGTTAAGAACCACTGTTCCACTCATTTTAGGTGAGCTCATTTACACTCGTGGCTTTATTTTTCCACTGTCACACAAATAATTGATAAATAATATCTCCATCTCTGAAACCTCCTAGGGGCACCAGATCCATGTAACTAACCACCTTCCTTCTTGATATATCAATCATAGGAGACTCAAAGGCATTTCAAACTGAGTATGGCCAACAATAAATTTATAATCCTCCTCCCTTTCCCTAAAACCTAGTAATCTTTAGCATTCTTTTTCTCAGTGGGTAGATTTACCATCCATCCACTTATACAAGCTGTGAACTGGGAATTCATGTCCAACCCCTCCTTTCTAATGTTGTAAATCAAACCATCACTGAGTTTTAATTTTTGGTCTTGAGATATAAAAGATTTCTTAAACATTAAAGTAAAAGTTATATCTATAAAGGGAAACTGATACATTTAACTTCATGAAAAATAAAAACTTTTAAGATCAAAACAACAAAAATAAGTAAAAACGATATAATTTATATGAAATAAATAATTAACAAATAAATCCCAAAAAGACAAATGACCAAATAAAAAACAAGGCAAAGGTCAGGAGGAGGCATTTTTCAAAGGAGCAGCATGAATGGTGATGAACACAGAAAAAAAATGTTCATTCTTATTAGTAATCAGAGAAATATAAAAGAAAACCATATAACTAAAACATTATTGTTTGATTTGCATTTGGAATGACTCCCATCCCAATTTATCTTCCTTTGCTCTTTATCTCTCCCATCACTCTGTGTCTTTTAGCAGGATTACCTTTTTTTTATGTCAGAGGCTCTTCTCTTAATTGTCTAGTACAGTCTGCTGCATGCTTATATTATTGTTTGTCTGAAAATGTCTTTATTTCAACTTCATTTTTAAGCTGCATTTTCCTAGATCTAGTAATTTAGCAATTATCTTCTTTTGTTTCCTTGAAAATGTCATTCCATTATTTTCCAGCTATTGTTGCTTTTGAGATCTCAGTTGTAATTCTATTCTTTCGATAAAAGTAATGTCTTTTGTTAAAAAAAAAAAACTCTGCTGCTTTTAAGATTTTTTCTTTGACTCGATATTCAGCAGTTTCACTCTCATGTATTTAGCTGAGTATTTATTTTTATTTTTATCCTATTTGGGTACAGCTGAGTTTTTTGAATCTGTAGGTTGAAGCTTTTGTCTTGTTAAAGAAAACTCTGAGCTGTTATCTCTTCATGTATTGCCTCATTTTTAACTTTCTGTTCTTCTGGGACCATAATTTTCAAGTAAAGGCTAGGTCTCGCTGAATCTACTATATCTGTTCATGCTATTCTAATTTTTCCACCTTTGTGTCCTTTTTATGCTATATTCCAGATGATTTCTTCTGAGTTATCTTCTAGTTTAAAATTTTCCTTATGGCTATATGTAATCTAATGTAAAAATTACTCTTTGAGTAATTGATTTTGATTATTGTACCTTAGGCTAGAAGTTTAGTTTCATTCTTTTTTATATATGCTATATTGTATTTTATAATTTCTTGTTCCCTGTTGCATTTTCATTCTTATCTTTGTTTCTCTACACATGGTGCAGTCACTTATTTTAAAGACCGACACACGAAACCTAAATATTTTGTGGGTCAGCTTCTCTTTTGTATTGGTTCTTGCTCATGATATCTTTGGTTTCTCTTTTACCTGGATATCTTTAACTCTGTATAGTTATTTGTAGAAACAATTTGAATATCTTTGAGTAAATACCTTTCTTAAGGGAATATTTGTATTGCTTTTGGGAAACTCCTAGGGAAGTGCTAGCTCAGCTACATCTTAAAACAAATTCAAGTCTGGAAGACCCCTGAGAGATCTATAGGTTTTGAAACTTGCTACAACTCCTCCTAAGGACTGGGCCTCCTTGGATTATTCTTTTCTTGACTACATTGCCTTTAATCTTCCTGTCTATTGTTCAGTTTCCGCATCTGTAAAATAGGCAAAATGATAACTAGCTTGTTGATTTGTTGTAAAAATTAGAGGTAGCAAGCATTGATACAGGAAAGTGATTCTTTTAGATGATTGTGGATAAATATCAACAGATGTTATGAACTAATTGGCTTGAATGTGTTTGATAATATAGGATGCTGCATCTATTCTAACTTGTATTTCTTTGCTGCTTTAAATTTACTGATAAACTATTCTTTTCATAGCTTTGACACTTTTATACACCTATCTGTAATCTTGAGCAACCAATATTGATTTATCTCTGCTGTGAGAGAGATGGTCCTTTAAAGAAACGTCATAAATACTTACTTTTGATGATTCTATTTTTAAAATTTTGCACTATTCATGGTAACTAGCCAATTTTAAGATATGAATACTATGTCAAGTGTTTGTTTTTTCTAACATTTAGTAGTGGAGTGGCCAGAATCTATTTTAAGAGAAAGATTTTAAGAAAAGATTTCTCTCTGTCTTAGTGGTTCCCCTTTGGCCTATGGAGAGTGGAACAGGAGTTACACAAATAGGGATAATTACCTCTCTATCTTGACAAAGTGTGGTAAAGACCACCAAAGTGCTGTATGCTAGAAAGCATGGGATGGCTGGGATAAGTGATCTATGTATCCCAGGTTTTCCTTAGGCCTCAGCATTGAATGGTAACCCTGTCAATTTTTTGCTTTCTCTGATCATTTGCAAGTATTGGGATGATGACACTATTTGGGGGTTAATTGGAGTCAGACAGTATTTGTCTTTTGTGACTGGTTTATTTCATTGGTATAATGTCCTCAAGGTTCATCCATATACTAGTATATGCCAAAATTTCCTTCCTTTTTAGAGCTGAATATTTCATTAAATGCATATGTCATATTTGGCTTATCTATTCATCTGTTGATGGGCTCTTGGGTTGCTTTCATGTTTTAGGTTTTGTGAATAATGCTGTTGTGAATATTGGTGTACAAATAGATTGTTGAGACTCTACTTTCAATTCTTTTGGTTATATACTCAGAAGTGGAATTGCTGAATCATACGGTAATTCTATTTTTTAATTTTTTGAGGAACTTCCACATTGTTGCTCTAACCTCTATTATTTCTTTCCTTCTGCTAGCTTTAGGTTTAGTTTATTCTTTTTATGGTATCTTAAAGTATGAAGCTAAGTTATTAACTTGGAATCATGCTTTTATAAATTGATACATAATATTTTACATGTTTATAGGGTATACATATCCCATAACATTTGTCACATGCATAGAAGGTGTAATGACCAAATCAGGGTATTGGGAGTGTCCACTGCCTTGAGTATTTATAATTTTTGTGTGTTGGGAACACTTTGAGTCCTCTCTTCTAGCTACTTTAAAATATACAAGGCGCTGTTGCTAACTATAGTCACCCTGCTCTGCTGTCAAACATTAGAGCTTATTTAACTGTATGTTTATACTCATTAAATGATTTGTCTTCATCCCCCCTCCCACCCCACGTACTCTTCCCATCCTCTGGTATCTAGCATTTTATTAATCGCTTTCATGAGTTCTGTCTCTTTTTCTTTTTCTTTTTTTTTTTTTTTTTTTTTTAGACAAAGTCTCTGTCACCCAGGCTGGAGTGCAAAACGTTATTTTATTATTTTTATTTTTTATTTCTTTTGAGATGGAGTCTCACTCTCATTGCCCAGGCTGGAATACAATGGCAAGATCTCAGCTCACTGCAACCTCTGCCTCCTGGGTTCTAGTGATTCTCCTGCCTCAGCCTCCCAAGCAGCTGGAATTACAGGCATGTACCACCAAACCTGGCTAATTTTGTATTTTTAATAGAGATAGGGTTTCACCATGTTAGTCAGGCTGGTTTCGAATGCCTGACCTCAAGTGATCCACCTGCCCCGGCCTTCCAAAATGCTGAGATTAGAGGTGTGAGCCACTGCACCTGGTCGAGTTCTACTTTTTTAGCTCCCACATATGAGAACATGGGATATTTGTCTTTCCTGTCCCTGGCTTGTTTCATTTAACATAATGATCTTAAGTTTCATCTATATTGCTGAAAATAACATGATTGTATTCTTTTTGATGGCTAAATAGTATTCCATTGTATGTACATATATACACACTCGTACACACACACACACACACGTGTATATATGCAGACTGTTCTCTCCCCAATGTACACTGTTAGTGCCTTTGTTGAAAATCAGTTGGCTGTAAATGTGTGTAAATATGTAAATATCTGTATCCATATATATATACATATATATATACACACAATAAATGTTACATATATCTATATCTATATATATATATATATTGCATTTTAATGCATTCATCCATTGATGTAGATTTAGGTTGATTCCATATCTTCGCTCTTGTGAAAAAATGCTGTGATAAATATGTGAGTGCAGGTATAGCTTTCATATACTGATTTTATTTTCATTTGGATAAATATTCAGTAGTGGAGTTGCTGGATTATAATTTTATTTTTAGTTTTCTGAAAGCCTCCATACTGTTTTGTCTAGTGGTTGTACTAATTTACATCCCCACCAATAGTGTATGAGTTCCCTTTTCTCCACCTCCTCATCAGCATATTATTTTTTGTCTTTTTAATCATAGCCATTCTAACTGGGATAAGATGATTTATCATTGTGGTTTTGACTTGCATTTCTCTGATGGTTAGTAATGTTGAGCCTTTTTTCATATACTTTTTAGCTATTTGTGTATTTGCTTTTGATGAATGTCTATTCATGTCCTTTGCCATCTTTTTAATGAGATTATTTTTAATTGTTGAGTTCCTTTTGTATTCTGAGTATTATACCCTTGTCTGATGAACAGTTTGCAAATATGTTCTCCCATTCAACCTGTTATCCCTTCACTCTCTTGATTGTTTCCTTTGCCATGAAGAAGCTTTACAGTTTCATATAGTCCTATTTGTGTCTTTCTGTTTTTGTTGTTTGTGTTTTTGAGGTCTTAGCCATAACATCTTTGTCTAGATCAACATCCTGAGATGTTTTCCCTGTTTCTAACAGAAGTTTTACAGTTTCAGGTATTATGTTTGAGCTTTTAATCCATTTGAGTTGACTTTTTTAATATGGTGGGAGACATAGTGGTCCAGTTTCATTCTGCTGTATATGGATATTAAATTTTCCCTTAAGCCCTTAATAAAAAGACTGTTCTTTCCCCAATGTACATTGTTGGTACCTTTGTTGAAAATCAGATGGCTGTAAATATGTAGATAATTCTGGGTTCTCTAATCTATTCCATAGGTCTATGTGTCTATTTTTATACCAATATAATGCTGTTTCAAATACTATAGGCTTGTAATATATTTTGAAGACAGATAGTGTGGTGTGTGCATCATTTGTTTGCTTTAGCTATTCAGGCTCTTTTTGGGTTCCATATGATTTTTAG
This sequence comes from Cacajao melanocephalus, assembly GCA_963573385.1. NCBI lineage: Eukaryota > Metazoa > Chordata > Mammalia > Primates > Pitheciidae > Cacajao > Cacajao melanocephalus. The sequence goes on from CAUYLG010022190.1 coordinate 27,810, forward strand.
GATTGGTTTGCCTAACTCTGTGAAAGATGCTGTTGGTATTTCAATAGAGATTGCATTAAATCTGTAGATTGCTTTGGGCAGTGTGGTCATTTTAATGATATTAATTCTTCTGCCCAATTAGCATTGGATGTCTTTCCATTTGTTTGAGTCCTCTTCAATATCTTTCATCTGTGCTGTGTACTTTTCCTTGTAGAAGTTTTTTACTTCCTTAGTTAAACTTATTCCTAAATATTTTATTTTAGTTTTGTAGCTATTGTAAATGGGATTACCTTCTGGATTTATTTCTCAGCTGGCTCATTATTGGTGTATAGAAACACTACTAATTTTCGTATGTGGATTTCATATCCTGCAACTTTACTGACATTATTTATCAAATCTAAGAGCTAAGAGCTTTTCGGTGTACTCTCTATGTGTCTCTAGATAAGATCATATTACCAGAAAAGAGAGACAATTTGACTGATTTTGTTCCAATTTGGATGACTTTTATTATTTCTCTTGACTAATTTCTCTCGTTAGGACTTTCAGTACCATGTTTAAGCCTGCTGCTGAACACCTCTAGTAAAATTTTCAAATCAGTTATTGTATTTTTCAGCTCAAGAATTTATTTTTATAATTTATAACCCATTTTTGATATTCTCATTTTGTTCATAAATTGTTTTCCTTATTCCCTTTGGTTTATTACTTTTTTTTTTTAAATTCTTTAAGCTTGTTTAAAACAGTTGTTTTAAATTCTTTGTCTCGTAAATCCTGTGGGTATGTTTTTTTCTGAGACTATTTCTAGAGACTGATGTTCCTGTACATGGGTCATATTTTCCTGTTTCATTTTATGTCTTGTGATTTTTGTTTTGTTTAAAATTGGGGATTTGAAAAAGCAGACACCTCTCCCAGCCTTTGCAAACTGATGTGGAAGACTGTAACTACTTATTGGGCCCACCTATCCTTGGCATTAGCCTGAGTTGAAGTCTTAATGTCTTTTCAGATCTTTTCTGGGTGTGCATTCTGACTGGGCCTCTGTGTGTGTGTATGTGTGTCTGTTGTTTCCTGGCTTATTTTAAGTGTCTTAAATTCTGAAAATATCTCACTCCAGCTTCTTCTAGGGGATCCTCAATGTTCTATTGCATTCCTTGGCCTATAATCTCAACTCCAGATGTTCAATGGTCTGAAGTACCTCTGCGGTTTTCATATACTAGAGTGAGTACCGCTTCCTTCTATAAACTGGAGCCTCCTAATCCACCCTCTTGCTGACATCACACTAAATATTCACCTTTTTATCTAATTTAATATTTAAAAATTTGCATCACTTTTAAAAAAATAGCTTCCACACCAAAGTGTGTGAGCAGTAGGCCCCTGAATCTGAATTCACTTGTGGAAGTGGGAAGAAAGAAGCTTTAACTGTGAAACAAGTTTGAATTTTCATTATTTCACTAGATATATTAATTGCAAAAACAATTCATTTATATCTAAAAGTGATAAAAAGTTTTTTATTTTTGTTTTTGTTTTCATGCAAACTATGAAATCAACTCATTTATCCAAAGTAACAGAAATAATCTACTCAGAGTCATGGAAAACACAGAGTTGGCTGTTGGAATTGGAAAGAAACAAGTATGTGTGTGATCTATCTATCATCCATCCATCAATTATTATCTATCATTTACTTCATGGCTTACCATAAGCTCATATATGTCTTTTAAAGGGGGAAATAATAATATTTAATCTGAGAGCCTATTTATACTGGTTTTATATGTAGATAGACTTGAATTTATCCTAGGTCTGTTTTTGTTCACTTGTGAAAGTTCTTTATCCTCTAACCTCAGTTTTCTCTATCTGTAAAAGGAGATCATAGAACATGTTTTAAGGTTGTGATAAGAATAAAATGAGCTAATTCAAGTAAGGGTTTTAGCATAAGGCCTGGCATGTAGAAAACACTAGCATTCAAAAAAGAGTCATTATCATCATTTTTACTATTACTTGTTAATACATATTTGGAGAAGCAGATAGTTTGGTATGCTTACATTATCATTAGATAGACTGAGGGCAAGAATTTAAATGTTTTGTTCATAATTACTTAGGAGTTGATGACTGTACTTTTAGCTTGTAAAATGTAGAGATTATTAATATCTTTGCATTTCCACCAGTTCATTAAAAACTGAAAATTAGGAGAGAGATCCAAGATGGCTGACTACTAGCAGCTCAGGATTGTAGCTCCCAGAGACAGCGCACAGAATGAGAGGACGCCACACTTACAGATGAATTTTTGTTGCCCACGGACTAGGAGATTCCCAGCGGAGGAGCCCCAAGGGTTGCCAGCGCGACTCTTGTGGCCGGCGTGGCGGTTTTGCCGGTGCCTCGGCGCAGCAGTTCTCACTGCAGAGTAAACGGGACTGGGTCCCCTTTTGGTCAACGTTTGGAGCTCTGGGAAGGCAGACTCGCCTATTTACCTGATTGAAAAAGGGATTCAAGAGGGAAGCCAGACTGGAGATTCCTGGACAGAAAGGCACCACGAATCTTAATGCCGCTGTTTTAGTCGGCGCAGTGGGTTGCTCAGATTTCTGTCCTGGGAATCAACAAGTTGGACGTCCACTCAGAGACCTAATTTGAAAGTTGGCAATTACAGGGGAGAGATCCAAGATGGCCGATTAACAACAGCTCAGGATTGTAGCTCCCAGTGAAAGCGCAGAGAGCGAGTGGACGCCGCACTTTCAGACGAATTTTTGTTGCCCACAGACTAGGAGATTCCCGGCAGAGGAGCCACAC
>CAUYLG010022192.1:0-10732 GCA_963573385.1 Cacajao melanocephalus
TTTCTATTTCTAGATCCTTGAGAAATTGCCACACTGTCTTCCACAATGGTTGAACTAATTTACACTCCCACCAACAGTGTAAAAGTGTTCCTATTTCTCCACATCCTCTCCAGCATCTGTTGTCTCCAGATTTTTTAATGACTGCCATTCTAACTGGTGTGAGATGATACCTCAATGTGGTTTTGATTTGCATTTCTCTAATGACCAGTGATGATGAGCATTTTTTCATATGTTTGTTGGGCTCATATATGTCTTCTTTTGAAAAGTGTCTGTTGATATCCTTTGCCCACTTTTGAATAGGTTTGTTTGTTTTTTTCTTCTCTATCTATTTTAGTTCTTTGTAGATTCTGGATATTAGCCCTTTGTCAGATGGGTAGATTGCAGAATTTTTCTCCCATTCTATTGGTGGTTGGTTAGCTCTAATGATGGTTTCTTTTGCTGTACAGAAGCTCTGAATTTTAGTTAGATCCCATTTGTCTATCTTGGCTTTTGTTGCCATTGCTTTTGGTGTTTTTGTCATGAAGTCCTTGCCTATGCCTATGCCCTGGGTGGTTTTGCCTAGGTTTTCTTCTAGCGTTTTTATGATGTTAGGTTCTATGTTTAAATCTTTAATCCATCTGGAGTTAATTTTAGTGTAAGGTGTCAGGAAGGGGTCCAATTTCTGCTTTCTGCACATTGCTAGCCAGTTTTTCCAACACCATTTATTAAACATGGAGTCCTTTCACCATTGCTTGTTTTTGCCAGGTTTGTCAAAGATCAGATGGTTGTAGATGTGTGGTGTTGCTTCTGAGGCCTCTGTTCTGTTCCGTTGTTCTATATCTCTGTTTTGGTACCAGTACCATGCTGTTTTGATTACTGTAGCCTTGTAGTTTGAAGTCAGGTAACATGATGCCTCCAGCTTTGTTTTTTTTTTGCTTAGGATTGTTTTGGCTGTGCGGGCTCTCTTGTGATTCCATATGAGGTTTAAAGTGGTTTTTTCCAGTTCTGTGAAGATCACTGGTAGCTTGATGGGGATAGCATCGAATCTATAAATTACTTTGGGTAGTGTGGCCATTTTTCATGAAACTGATTCTTCTTAACCATGAGCATGGAATGTTTTTCCATCTGTTTGTGTCCTCTCTTATTTCATTGAGCAGTGGTTTGTAGTTCTTCTTGAAGAGGTCCTTTACATGCTTTGTTAGTTGTATTCCTAGGTACTTTATTCTCTTTATAGCAATTGTGAATGGGAGTTTGCTCTTGATTTGGCTGTTTGTCTGTTATTGGTATATAGGAATGCTTGTGATTTCTGCACATTGATTTTGTCTCCTGAGACTTTGCCGAAGTTGCTTATCAGTTTGAGAAGATTTTGGGCTGAGATGACGGGGTCTTCTAAATATACAATCATGTCGTCCTCAAATAGAGACAATTTGACGTCCTCCTTTCCTAATTGAATACCCTTTATTTCTTTTTCTTGCCTGATTGATCTGGCTAGAACTTCCAATACTATATTGAATAGGAGTGGTGAGAGAGGGCATCCTTGTCTAGTGCCTGATTTCCAAGGGAATTCTTCCAGCTTTTGCCTGTTCAGTATGATATTGGCTGTAGGTTTGTCACAAATAGCTTTTATGATACGTTCCATCTATACCTAGTTTATTGAGAGTTTTTAGCATGAAGGCTGTTGAATTTTGTCAAAGACCTTCTCTGTATCTATTGAGATAATCATGCGGTTTTTGTCTTTGGTTGCATTTATGTGATGGATTACATTTATGGACTTGTGTATGTTGAAACAGCCTTACATCCCTGAGATGAAGCCTATTTGATCATGATGAATAAGCTTTTTGATGTGCTGTTCCATTTGGTTTGCCAGTATTTTATTGAAGATTTTTGCCTGGATGTTCATCATGGATATTGGCCTGAAGTTTTTTGTTGTTGTTGTTGAGTCTCTGCCTGGTTTTAGTACCAGTATGATGTTGGTCTCATAAAATGAGTTAGGGAGGAATCTGTCTTTTTGTATTGTTTGATATAGTTTCAGAAGGAATGGAACCAGCTTCTCTTTGTACATCTGGTAGAATTCAGCTGTGAACTCATCTGGACCTGGACTTTTTTTTGGTTGGTAGGCTATTGATTTCTGCCTTAATTTCAGTTCTTGTTATTGGTCTATTCAGGGTTTCAACTTCTTCCTGGTTTAGTCTTGGTAGAGTGCAAGTGTCCAGGAATTTGTCCATTTCTTCCAGGTTTACTGGTTTGTGTGCATAGAGCTGTTTGTAGTAATCTCTGATGGTGGTTTATATTTCTGTGGAATCTGTGGTGATATCCCTTTTTTCATTTTTTATTGCATTTATTTGATTATTCTCTTTTCTTTTTTATTAATTTGGCTAGTGGTCTGTCTATTTTGTTGATCTTTTCAAAAAACCAGCTCCTGGATTTATTGATTTTTGAAGGGTTTTTTGTGTCTCTATCTCCTTCAGTTCAGTGCAGATCTTAGTTACTTCTTGTCTTCCTCGAGGTTTTGAGTTTTTTTGATCTTGCTCCTCTAGCTCTTTCAATTTTGATGATAGGGTGTCAGTTTTAGATCTTTCTTTGCTTCTCATGTGGGTATTTATTGCTATAAATTTCCCTCTCGACACTGCTTTAAATGTGTCCCAGAGTTTCTGGTAAGTTGTGTCTTCATTCTGACTGGTTTCAAAGAACATCTTTATTTCTGCCTTCATTTCATTGGTATCCAGTAGACACTCAGGAGCAAGTTGTTCAGTTTCCAAGTGGTTGTGCAGATTTGAGTGTGTTTCTTCATCCTGAGTTCTAATCTGATTGTGCTGTGGTCTGATAGACTGTTTGTTATGATTTCTGTTCTGCATTTGCTGAGGAGTGATTTGCTTCCAATTATGTGGTCAAATTTAGAGTAAGTGCAATGTGGTGCTGAGAAAAATGTATACTCAGTGGATTTGGGGTGGAGTGTTCTGTATATGTCTATTAGGTCTGCTTGGTCCATCTCTGCATTCAAGTCCTGGATGTCCTTGTTAATTTTCTGTCTTGTTGATCTGTCTAATATTGACAGTGGAGTGTTTAAGTCTCCTACTACTATTGTGTGGGAGTCTACATCTCCTTTTAGGTCATTAAGAACATGCTTTATGTATCTGGGTGTTCCTGTGTTTGGTGTGTATATATTTAGGAGAGTTAGCTCTTCTTGTTGGATTGATCTTTTTACCATTATGTAATGCCCTTCTTTGTCTCTTTTGATCTTTGTTGGTTTGAAGTCTAATTTATGAGAGACTAGCATTGCAACCCCTGCTTTTTTTTGTTCTCCATTTGCTCTGTAAATCTTCTTCCATCCCTTTATTTTGAGTCTATGTGTGTCTTTGTATGTGAGATGGGTTTCCTGAATACAGCACACTGATGAGTCTTGACTTTTTATCCAGTTGGCCAGTCTGTGTCTTTTGACTGGGGCATTTAGACCATTTACATTCAATGTTAATATTGTTATGTGTGAATTTGATCCTGCCATTTTGTTACTGGCTGGTTTTCTTGCCCATTAGTTGACTCATTTTCTTCATTGCATTTTTGGTCTTTGCCATTTGGTGTGCTTTTGCAGTGGCTGGTACTTGTTCCTTTCCATGCTTAGTGTTTCTTTCAGGAGCTCTTGTAAGGCAGGCCTGGTGGTGATGAAATCTCTCAATAATTGATTGTCCATAAAGGATTTTATTTCTCCTTCACTTATGAAGCTTAGTTTGGCTGAATATGAGATTCTGTGTTGAAAGTTCTTTTCTTTAAGGATGTTGAATATTGGCCCCCACTCTCTTCTGGCTTGCAGGGTTTCTGTCAAGAGATCCACTGTGAGTCTGATTGGCTTCCCTCTGTGGGTGACCTGACCTTTCTCTCTGGCTGCCTTTAGCATTTTTTCCTTCATTTCAACCCTGGTGAATCTGACGATTATGTGCCTTGGGGTTGCTCTTCTTGAGGAATACCTTCGTGGAGTTCTCTATGTTTCTTGGATTTGAATGTTGGACTGCCTTGCTAGGCTTGGGAAGTTCTCCTGGATAATGTTCTGGAGCGTGTTTTCCAGCTTGGATTCATTCTCCCCATCATATTCAGGTACACCAATCAAGCATAGATTAGTTTTTTTCACATAATCCTATATTTCTTGGAGGCTTTGTTCATGTATTTTCACTCTTTTTTCTCTTGTCTTGCCTTCTTTTTTTATTTCATTGAGTTGATCTTCAATCTCTAATATCATTTCTTCTGCTTGATTGATTCAGCTATTAAAACTTGTATTTGCTCACGTAGTTCTCATGCTGTGTTTTTCCAACTCCATCAAGTCGTTTATGTTCTTCTCTAAGCTGGTTATTCTAGTTAGCATTTCATCTAACCTTTTTTCAAGGTTTTGTTTTCTTTGCATTGAGTTAGAACGTGTTCCTTTAGCTCAGAAAAGTTTGTTATTATCCACCTTCTAAAGCCCGTTTCTGTCAATTCGTCACACTTTTTCTCGGTCATGTTGTGTTCCCATGGTGTTAAGGAGTTGTGATCCCTTGAAGGAGAAGAGGTGTTCTGCTCTTTGATGGTTTCATCTTCTTTGCACTGTTTTTTTTTCCTATCCTCGTTGATTTATCTATCTGTGATCTCAGGGAGCTGCTTGATGAGGTCGCTTGTTTGCCTGTTGAGGCGCTACTCCAAATATTAAAATTTTTAAACACTTATGCTTATTTCTAAGACAAAGTAATAATAGGAATAAAATTATATGATAAATTTTCTTATTAAAGATGATGTTCTGGCACTGAGCTTAGTTGCATCTCCACTGCTTCATCTTCTCTGTTCCAGGAGTCCCTAGGTGACTCTACTGCAGCCTCTGTCTGTCATTCTGTGAACTGTAGGTACCGGGTGATCCATAGAAAAGACTCCAGAACATTTGGAGGCTAGGAAATATACCTGTTGATTCCACCATGCTGTCATGGCTGCTGGCATACATGAGTGAACATAGATCCTGATGAAACACTTTGGCCAGAACCACCCATTGGAGTGTTGTGGCCAGTAGACTAGGAACACTTTGGCCCCAACGGTGGAGCAGGTTCCTAACCTTAAGAGACTGGAGAACAAAGCCAGAGGTTGAGTGCCAGCCCCCCAGAGTTAGAGCATGCAGATCAGAAGTGCTGAGCTGAGCCTTCACCCTGTAAAACTTTCCAGATATGAATCCAGTTTACTGAACCCACCTCATGTCACAATTAAACCCCCAAAAGGCATCAAAGAAGATAAAAGCCAAAAAAAAAAATCCAAAGTACAGCATCTTCAAAGACTGAGGGATCATCAGCTCACACACATGAGAAAAAAGACAGTGTAAGAACTCTGGCAATTCAAAAAGCCAGAATGTCTTCTTACCTCCAAATGACCATACTAGTTCCTCAGAAATGGCTTTTAACCAAGCTGAAATGGCTGAAATGACAGGAAGAGGATTCAGAATATGGATAGGAACACAGATCATTGACAGTCAGGAGAAAATCAAAACCCAATTCAAGGAATCAAAGGTATACAAGACAATGATATAGAAGATGAAAGATGAAATGGCTATTTTAAGAAAGAACCAAATTGACCTGACAAAGCTGAAAAATTCACTTCTAGAATCTCATAATACAATGCAACTATTAACAGCAGAATAAACCAAGCTGAGGAAAGAATCTCAGAGCTTGAAGACTAGTTCTCTGAAATAACTCAGTCAGACAAAAATAAAGAAAAAACAATATGGAAGAATTAACAAAACTTCTGAGAAATACGGAATTATGTGAAAAGATCAACCTATGACTTATTGGCATCCCTGAAAGAGAGGCAGAGAAAACAAGCAACTTGAAAAACATATTTGAGAATACCATCCATTAAAGTTTCCCCAGCCTTGCTAGAGAAACCAACATTTAAATTCAGGAAATGCAGAGAACCCTTGTGAGATACTGTATAAGATGATCATCCCCAAGTCACATAGTAATTAGATTCTACAAGGATGAAATGAAAGAAAAAGTGTTGAAGGCAGCTAAAGAGAAGGGATGAGACACCAACAAAGAGAACTCTATCAGCCTAACAGCAGACCTTTAAGCAGAAACCCTATAAGCCATAAGACATTGGGGGCTATATTTAGCATCTGTAAAGAAAAGAAATTTCAACCAATAATTTTATATCCAACTAAACTAAGCTTCATGAGCAAAGAAGAAATAAGACCACTTTCGGAGAAGCAAATGCTAAGGGAATTCATTACCACTAGTTCTGCCTTACAAGGGGCCCTTAAAGGAGTGCTAAATACAGAAATAAAAGACTATTACAAGCCCAACACAAAAACACATTTAAGCACAGAGACCGTTGACACTATAAAGCAACCACACAAATGAGTCTGCATAACCAGCTAACAACATGACAATAGGATCAAATCTTCACAAACCAATATTAACCTTCAATGTAAACAGGCAAAATGCCTCAATTAAAAGGTACAGAGTATCAAGTTGGATAAAGAAGAAAGACTCAACTGTATATCATCTTCATGAGAACCATCTGACATGCAATGACATCCAGAGGCTCAAAGTAAAGAAGTGGAGAAAAATCTATCAAGCAAACAGAAAACAGAGAAAAGTAGGAGTTACTATTCTAATTTTGAACAAAACAGACTTTAAACCAAAAAACATCAAAAACAACAAAGAAGAGCAGTACATAATTGTAAAGGGTTAATTCAACAAGAAGACGTAGCTATCCTAAATATATATTCACTCAACACAGGAGCACCCAGGTTCATATAGCAAGTTCTTACAGACCTGCAAAGAGACTTAGATAACCACACAATATTAGTGAGAGACTTCAACACCCCACTGACAGATCATAGAGATAGAAAACTAACAAAGATATTTGGGACCTGAACCTGACATTTGACCAAATGGGCCTAAACAACATCCTCAGAACTCTCCACACAAAACCAACAGAATATACATTCTTTTCATCTGTAGATGGCACATACTCTAAAATTAACCACATCATTTGCCATAAAACAACACTCAGCAAACTAAAAAAGACCAAAATCATGCCAAACACACTCTCAGACCACAGTGCAATGAAAATAGAAATCAGTATGAAGAAAATCACTCAAAAGCACACAACTACATGGAAATTAAACAAACTGCTCCTGAATGACTTTTGGGTAAACTATGGAATTAAAGCATAAATCAAGTAATACTTTGAAACTAATGAGAACAAAGATACAATATACTAAAATCTCTGGGAAGCAGCTAAAGCAGTATTAAGAGGAAAGCTTATAGCACTAAATGCTCACATCAAAAAAGTAGAAATATCACAATTTAACTACTAACATCATACCTGAAGGAATTAGAAAAGCAAGAGTGAAGTAACCCAAAAGCTAGCAGAAGACAAAGAATAACCAAAATCAGAGTTGAACTGAAGGAAATTAAGATGCAAAAAACCATATAAAAGATCAACAAATAAAGGGCTGGTATGGGGGGGTAGGGGAGAGACAGCAGAGGGTAGGGATGGAGGGGAAGGGAGGGAGGCATAACATGGGGAGAAATGCCAGATAAAGTAAAATAAATAAATTTTTAAATAAAAGAATAAATAAGATTGATAGACTTCTAGCTAGACTGATAAATAAAAAAAGAGAGAAGATCCAAATAAACATAATCAGAAACGACAAAAGGAACATTACCAATAACCCCACAGAAATACACAAACTCTCGGAGACTACTATGAACACCTCTATGCACACAAAACAGAAAACCTAGAGGAAATGAATAAATTCTTGGAAGCATACAACCTCCCAAGTTGGAACCAGGAGGCAGTTGAATCCCTGAACAGACCAATAATAGGTTCCAAAATTAAATCAGTAATAAAAATCCCACCAACCAGAAAAAGCACAAGACCAGATGGATTTATGGCCAAATTCTACCAGATGTATAAAGAAGAGCTGGTACCATTCCTATTGAAACCATTCCAAAAAATTAAGAGGGAGGGTCTCCACTCTAACTGCTTGTATGAGACCAGCATGATCCTAATACCAAAACCTGGGAGAAACAAAAACCCAGAAAGAAAACTTCAGGCCAATATCCCTGATTAACATAGACACAAAACTCTTCTACAAAATACTAGCAAATTGAATGCAGCAGAACATCAAAGAGCTAATCTATCATGATTATGCAGGCTTTAACCCTGGGATGCAAGGTTTGTTCAACATACAGAAATCAGTAAATGCAATTCATCACATAAACAGAACTGCAAACAAAAACCACATGATTATCTCAATAGATACAGAAAATGTTTTTGATAAAATTCAACATCCTTTCATGTTACAAACCCTCAACAAGCTAGGCATTGAAGGAACGTACCTCAAAATCATAAGAACCATCTATGACAAACCCACAGCCAACATCAGGCTCAATGGGCAAAAGCTGGAAGCATTCCCCTTAAGAACTGCAACAAGACAAGGATGCCCACTCTCACCACTCCTATTCGAATAGTACTGGAAGTCCTAGCCAGAGCAATTAGGCAGAAGAAAGAAATAAAAGGCAACCAAATAAAAAGAGAGGAAGTCAAACTATCCTTGTTTGCCAATAATATGATTCTATACCTAGAAAACCCCATACTCTCTTCCCAAAAGCTCCTAGATCTGATAAACAACTTTAGCAAAGTTTCCACATACATAAAATCAATGTGCAAAAATTGGTATCATTTATGCACATCAAGAACATCCAAGCTGAGAACCAAATCAAGAATGCAACCCTATTCACAAACATCACAAAATGAATAAAATACCTAGGAATGCAGTTAACTAGGGAAGTGAAAGATCTCTACAAAAAGAATAACAAAACACTGCTCAAAGAAATTAGAAATGACAGAGACAAAAGGAAAACATTCCATTTTCATAAATTGGAAGAATCAATATTGTTAAAAAGTGAGCAAAATGAATGGACATTTATCAAAAGAAGACACACATGTAGCCAACAAGCATATGAAAAAATACACAGTATTACTAATTGTTAGAGAAATGCAAATCAAAACCACAATGAGATACTATCTCCCACCAGTCAAAATGCCTATTAAAAACTTAAAAAAATAACAGGTATTGGTGAGGTTGCAGAGTAAAGAGAATTGTTATACACTGTTGGTGGGAATGTAAATTAGTTTAGCCAGTGTGGAAAACAGTTTGGAGATTTCTCAAAGAATGTAAAACAGAATTGCCTTTTGACTCAGCAATCCCATTACTGGGTACATACCCAAAGAAATATAAATTGTTCTACCATAAAGACACATGCATGTGTATGTTCATCATAGCACTGTTTACAATAACAAAGACATGGAATCAATCTAAATGCCCATCAATGATAGACTGGATAAAGAAAATGTGGTACATATACAACATGGAATACTATGCAGTCATAAAAAATAATTAGATTATGTTCTTTGCAGCAACCTGGATGCAGGTAGAAGGCCTTATCCTATGCAATTTAATGCAGGAACAGAAAACCAAGTATCACATATTCTCACTTATAAGTGGGAGCTCAACACTGAGTACAAATGGACACAAAGAAGAGAACAATAGACACTAGGGCCTACTTGAGGGTGGAGGGGGAAGGAGGGAGAGGATCAAAAAACTACCTATTGGCCACTACACTTATTACCTGGGTGATGAAATCATCTGTATATCAAAACCCTGTCACCTGCAATTTACCTATATAATAAACCTGCACATGTACATTTGAACCTAAAATGAAAGTTAAGAGTGATATTCTATTGCATTTTCTTCAGAACTTTACCCTTAGAACTCGTAAGCAAAATCCAATGTACTACTATTTAACTTTAATCTCACATTTGAAGTTTCTAATCTTATAATTCTTACAAAATTTATGCCTCCTAAACTCTAATATCCTTATGTACTTAAATAACTCTCTAATAAATTTGGAAGTTCTATCTGTATTCTCATATTTCAACAGTGATTATCTTCCAAGGATAAAACAGTTAGACCTACTCACTTAGAAGGCTTTTTTAAAAAGGCCTAAATGGAGACTCAATTCACAGTGTCTGTATGAGGTTTTGTCTATTTAGAATGTATTTTGGCAAGTAGTACTGCATGATAGTGGAGCACCGATAATTTGTATTCCGACTACTTGTCTGACCAAGTTCAAATTTCCTAAACTCTCAGGTTCTATTATCATCTATCATGGTGATCAATATACCCTGCCTTGAGAAGACCATGCCATGAGTCAGAGCTTCTGCTAAATGCCTTTTTTTTTTTCCTTTTTCCATTCTATTTTTTTTATTGCATTTTAGGTTTTGGGGTACATGTGAAGAACATGCAACACTGTTGCATAGGTACACACATGGCAGTGTGATTTGCTGCCTTCCTCCCCTTCATCTATATCTGGCCTTTCCCCCCATGCTCTCTCTCCCAAACTCCCCACCCCCTGCTGTCCCTCCCCTATTTCCCTCTGATAGAACCCAGTGTGTGATGCTCCCTTCCCTGTGTCCATGTGTTCTCATTGTTCAACACCCACCTATGAGTGAGAAAATGCGGTGTTTGATTTTCTGTTCTTGCATCAGTTTGCTGAGAATGATGGTTTCCAGATTCATCCATGTCCCTACAGAGGACATGAACTCATCGTTTTTTATGGCTGCATAGTATTCCATGGTGTATATGTGCCACATTTTCCCTGTCTAGTCTATCATCGATGGGCATTTGGGTTGGTTCCAGGTCTTTGCTATTGTAAACTGTGCTGCAATGAACATT
>CAUYLG010022193.1:0-127196 GCA_963573385.1 Cacajao melanocephalus
TTAGACTGCATTCTAGCCTGGGCAATAGAACAAGAATCCCGTTCTCTCTCCCTCTTTCTCTTCCTCTTTCTTTCTCTCTTACATTTTTTTTTCTTTCTTTCACTCTCACTTTCTTTCCTCTCTTTTTCTTTCTTTCAAAAAAATTTTGTGTGTGTTAGAAAATATTTTTCATTAAAAATACTCTTTATATTAACATGTAATTGGGTTACTGTTAGTTTTGAATGAATTAATAAATAGCTTAGATTTTTTTCAGTTTTAATTCTAACACAGTAAGTATCGATAGATATAACCCACATAAACAAAAGCTCTTTGAGGAATCTCGCTTTAAAAGCATAAAGAAGTCTTGTGATCAAAAATTTCTGAGAACTGCTGTAACAGAGGATAATACAAATGCCTTTTTTAATAATGCTACACGTAAAAAGGCTTTGAGGAAATACTTCTAGCTAGCTAAAGAAGTAAGCTTAGAGCTTTAAAAAAAAAAAGGAAATATACTTAAAGGATTATTTCCTTTTTAACTAAAAAGCTCTTTTTAACTGTAAGTTTCATATTTTGAAAAACGGACAGAACTATGGAAATCGGAAGCCATGTTATCTCAGAACAACTGAAGGACCATTCATTTGCTCACTAGATTGCAAACTTCAAGCAAGCAATACCTAGGTGTGTCCTGTCCTCCACTATTCCTACCATGACATACAATCTTCACATAATAAATAGTTTCTGAATGAGAAGTGGGGAAACTCAATATATGTACATATAACAGGCACACATGTACATACCTACATTCCTTAAATATTAAGAAATATATTAATTGGTTGGTTTTTTTAAACCTATACTCCAAAGACAAGGGATGAAGTATTTTTTTCTTCCAAGAACTACTGACCCATAGAGGGAGAAAAACTCAATAGAAGATAACTTAATTTTATTTCTGAAACATGTTTATTTTCAGTCTCTAAACTGACAACCAGGTCCACAAAGTTCTCTTTAATAAATATAACAAATTAAAATACATTTTAACCAAAGGAGAAAAGAGGAGGAGCCAAGAAGGGTGTGAAGAGTGAGGAGGAAGCAATAGGAAAAGGGAGGGTAGAAAGAACAAAGTAAGAGAGGCAAGTGAGATTCTATATGTAAATCCTTTTTTAAAAAAACCTAAAATTCCAAAACGACTCTTAGAATTTACTTGCCTAAATAAATTTAGTCCTTAGTTATCCATAATAATGTCTGTATATATATTAACACATGTACCCCCAAAATATGTATGTATATTATGCATCAAATAAATAAATAAATAAATGATGTCTAAGTACCTGGCATTTCTTAAGCTCTCTCTTCAGCTGGAGAACTGTAACGTGCTGTGGTCCTTCTTCCAGACTTGCAATGCCTCCGATTCCTCGAGATGAAGTGAGGACAGCCTTTTTGACCTCCTGGGTCATGTTAAACCACTCCTGCAATTTGTGTTGCTGCTTTTGGTTTAGTTTGACAGTATCTTTTAAGTCCACCAAGAAGGTAATGGCTTCTTCTATACAACATTGGTAACCCAGACATTCTCCTTGAAGCTGAGCTACTTGCTCCTCAAGAGAATGAATTCTATTTGTACCAGGACTCCCCTCTCGATGGATCTGGTTAGTTTGGCTGACATTAGCCTGCTGGCTTTGCAAAGCTTCTCGAAGCAATTTAATCTCAAATTCCATTTCATCTATACGGTCTGACTTGGGGCTGAAGTTTACAGTGGGTTTATTTCTAATGTTCCGTGCTCTGTTGGCATATTTGAGAGAATTTAAGGACTCATCAAAATTTGAGGAGGATGGGCTGATACATGTAATCATGACAGTCTTGGCACTGCCTCCCAGGGAATCTTTCAGAAGCCGGGTAATTTTAGCATCCCTATATGGAATATGTGAATTCTTCCTGCGTGGGTCCCCAAGAGCACTTATTACATTTCCTAAAGCCAGCAATCCACTATTGATTTGAATGGATTCTTTGAGGCGTTCACCAGTATTCCCCGTTTTGGTCACTCTTTCTGATCCTGCCAAATCCACAAAGTGGAACTTTGAGACAATATGCTGAGGGGAATACCATGATCTATCTTCAGCTGCCTCCATTTTTCTCTGAACTTGACAAATGCTGATTGTAAAAATTGCATGTGATCTGCTGGAGTGCTCATTCATTTGGGTGGTACCCGTATGTCTGGATGCATTCCTCATCTCCAAAAGACTCATCACTTCATCTGCACTCTCCACATGGCATTCCTTGGCCCCAGCAATCACTTAAAATAGCAATAACATGTTTTTAAGCCAAGTTTTCATCAAAACCTAGTACAGTTAACAGTTACCATTTGCTAAACTGGCCAAGATAGTCTCTTTTTAAAAAGTCAACAGCATTTCAAATAACAATAGTAACATCAGCAACATTAGCAAATAATTTTAGATAATCTCCCAAAGAAACTATTTTAACAGACAGCACTCATTTTGATGTTTAAATTCTAAAAACTAAAATTTTTTTTAAAAATCTATCTAGTTTATTTAGAGTTATGAGTCACATTCAATTCCTTATAAAGACCGACAAAAGAAAAACTCTTCATTCCAGTCTTTTGATTTGTAAAGCCTAATAGATTAATCTTTTTTTTTCTTGAGATGGAGTCTCAGCCTGTGGCCCAGGCTGGAGTACAGTGGCTCAATCTCAGCTCACTGCAACCTCTACCGCAGGTTTAAGTAATTCTCCTGCCTCAGCCTCCTGAGTAGCTGGGATTACAGGAATGCACTACCACACCTGGCTAATTTTTGTTGTATTTTTTGTAGAGATGGGGTTTCACCATGTGGGCAAGGCTGGTCTTGAACTCCTGACCTCAGGTGATCTGCCTGCCTCCGCCTTCCAAAGTGCTGGGATTACAGGTGTGAGCCACCACATCTGGCCTAGATTGATCGTTTATAAATTAATTATATCTATAACTCAAAAGAGGTAATCAGTAGATTAGAAAAATTAATTAGTTATCAATTAAAAATCATTAGTTTTTTTTCAGTTTTGTTAATAATCAAGCCATCCTTAGCTTTTAGGTTTTTCTGGTATTGTGAGGTCATAATTAATGATGAGTAAAAAAATCAATACAAATAAAGTTGGTTATTCATTTTAAAAACAGGCATGCTTTACATCGTATCAGGGTGCAAGGTAAACAGATGAGATGGCAATTAAAAGAAAACACATTGAACGCCATAATTTACTGTACTCAAAAAAGAAAAACAGTTGTTATTTCAATGGCAGAATGAACTAAAAATAAACCACATTTACTACCTGCATTATTTGTTTATATCCAAAAATATTTCAAAAAGAAGTAGGTGGACTTAGGAATTAAATCAGAGAAGGAAAGCTCCTGATTTCATGCTCAAATTATATTGCCATAATTCCTGTTTACTCAAATTCTGTCACATCACTATTTCTTTAAAAAGTAATCATTTCACTTTCATTATTTCCATCATGACACTTTTTAAACAACCCAGTCCATTTAAGTACGTGTAAATCAGACTAAAGCTTTCATTAAATTTTTCTAATGTTAGGCTGTAAGTTAGCACTCTGGTTCTCAAACCCAGACACAAATCACCTGGTAGCTTTATAAAAAAGAAAGTGCCAATGCCCAGGTAGCATCTTAGACCATTTAAATCTGAATCCCTGAGAAGCAGGACCAAGAAATCAGCATTTTTAAAAAGCTTCCCACGTGTGCTAATTGTGCAGCAGCCAGCATGGACATCCCTGCTTCACACAGAGATTCTAAAGAAATATGTCAAACAAATGCACTTTACTTGTGAGTGGGACATTATATAAGATATACTGTAATTTAAGATAATTTGTAACATCCTTCCAAAATTTTTTCAGCATTGTTATCAGATATGGAATATTTTGATCAAGCTTTCCAAGAGTGATAGTGAAGTGTGTACTTCTGTCTTGTTTGATATTTTACAAGAAGCATGTATTATTTTTTAACTCTCTGATAAAAGATAAAAACATTCAGTAATTGTATTCCATAAGATAAAGGAGTTCAAAACATCAGACTGAACTCTATCCAGAAGAGATAAATTGTACTGAATTATCTAATAAGACCATAAACTACCATATATAGTTTCTTCCTCAAAAAACAAAAATAATTTCTTCAACCATCCAGAAATGCCAGGACAGGGCTATAAAGAGGCAAGATTTGCTGCTTCCTGTAGACTGCTATTTGAATGACTAAAGCCATCTTATTTTCCGAACTGCTAGGAAATTCCCTTCTCTAGCAAGATATCCAGGAAGGTTTCACTAAATATGTTTTTTAGGAGAAGAAGACATCCAAGAATAGGCCGAGCATGGTGGCTCATGCCTGTAATTCTAGCACTCTGGAAGGCCAAAGCAGGCAGATCACTTGAGCCCAAGAGTTCAAGATCAGCCTGGGCAAACATGGTGAAATCCCGTCTCTACAAAAAATACAAAGCTTAGCCAGGCAGGGTGGCAGGCGCCTGTAGTCCCAGCTACTCAGGAAGGCTGAGGTAGGAGCATCATTTGAGCCTGAAAGGTTGAGGCTGCAGTGAGCCATGATCATGCCACTGCATTCCAGCCTGGGTGACAGAGGTGAGACCTTGTCTTAAAAAAAAAAAAAAAAAAAAAAAAAAGAATAGTCACTGCAATATTATTAATAATAGTTAAAACCTGGAAACAGCCTAAATGTCCAACAATGGAATATTAAATAACTATAAACACATGCATAAGACAAATTACCATATAACCATGAAAAATATTTAATCACATGTGAAAATGTTCACAATACAAATATTAAGTGAAATATAAAATGCAAAGCTATGTGTAGGGTCGCAAGTATATATTTTTAAAAATTATATGTACATAGAAAAAGAAATCTGGAAGGAAACACACTGAAAAGAGAAGTTGGTAAGTTGGTATTTCTAGGCTCTGGGATTAAAAATGATCTTTAACTTTCTTCCTTATACTTTCCTGTTTTCAAAATACTCTATGATGAACATATTAGCTTATAAACTAGAAAAGCAGAAATTGTTATTCTTTAAAATACTTGCAGTTTGACCCTCCCATTCTAACCTTCTCCCATTTCCAACAAATGGGTATTGGTTAATGAAATTAATAGGCTACTAACGTAGAAAGTCAGACCTTGAGGAATACAACAAAAAACAAGGAAATGTCAATATGAAAAATATATATATATATAAACTCAACTTTAAAAAAAAAAAAGGAAGAAAGAAGCTGGGCATGGTGGCTTATACCTGTAATTCCAGCACTTTGGGAGGCCAAGGTAGGCTGATCACAAGGTCTATAGATAGAGACCATCCTGGCCAACATGGTGAAACCCGATCTCTACTAAAACTACAAAAATTAGCTGGGCGTGGTGGCACGCACTTGTAGTCCCAGCTACTCAAGGGCTGAGGCAGGAGACTCACTTGAACCCAGGAGGGGGAGGTTGCAGTGATCAGAGATGCGCCACTGCACTCCAGCCTGGGTGACAGAGCAAGACTCCATCTTAAAAAAAAAAAAAAGGTACGTGTGCTGGGACAAAAATCAAAGAAAAGAAAGGCAAGTTCTGGGTCAACTTTGATAAACACCTAAAGAAAAAGCCATCTCCAATTGCAGGGTAGATATAAGAGGAAAAAAGATACAAAAACAAATTTAGCCTATATCACAGTCTCACCTGAGGTCAGTCTAGAGGGAAACAATTATAGAAAATCAGTATGTTGGATTACGAATTAAAAACTTCACCTTACCAACCAGTCTGAACTATGTTTTCATCTGAGGGATTTAAGAAGATTAATAGGCCAGGCATGGTTGCTCATGCCTGTAATCCCAGCACTTTGAGAGGTTGAGCTAGGAGGATCACAAGGTCAGGAGTTCAAGACAAGCCTGACCAACATGATTAAACCCCATCTCTACTAAAAATACAAAAATTAGCTGGGTGTGGTGGCACACACCTGTAATCCCAGCTACTTGGGAGGCTGAGACAGGAGAATCGCTTGAACCCAGGAGGCAGAGGTTGCAGTGGGCCAAGATGGTGCCACTACACTCCAGCCTGGGTGACAGAGAGAGACTCTGTCCCAAAAAAAAAAGAGAGAGAGAGAGATTAATAATCAATAAGGCTATTCAATTTAAAAGTAAAAACAAATTCATTTTGCTTCTGTATCTGTTTAATTTAAAGATTCCTTGGAATATATCCAGAAACTGAATTAAAGCATGTCTGTTTGCTAATGTAGGCAACTGACTAAGCAGGCTACTTTACCTGTGTTTCCTTTTTCATCTTCTCGGATGTGAAGATCCTTCACGGATGTCTCTAATTCTAGAAGATCTCTTAAGTCTTCCTTGTATACTTCTACATAAGATACTTTTACATTAAAGTCAATGCTGGGATGTTCAGAGATACTTTGAAATATTTCTTGAATAGCTCGAGGAATGATACCCTTTTGGCTCTCCACAACGGAAGCTGAAAATTTAGAAAAAGAAAGCACATCTGGAACTTAAAACATAAGAAAAGCAACCCCAAATTTACAATTATTTTATTACATTTCTCTATAACTTTTTTTTTTCAGACAGAGTCTTGCTCTGTTGCCCAGGCTGGAGTGCAGTGGTGCAACCTCGGCACACTGCAACCTTCACCTACTGGGTTGAAGTGATTCTCCTGCCTCAGCCTCCTGAGTAGCTAGGATTACAGGTACCCACAACGAAGCTATTATAACTTTTTTAAACCACAGCTACAAAATTCACAAGTTTTCACAGGTATCCCCTTACCAATAATTATTGGTAATTACCATGCATTCATTCAACATATCTTTATTTAGCACCTATTATGTGCCAGGCACTATACTAGGACTCTGGAATCCACCAATAAACAAAACAGAGAGAAAAGAATCCCTTCCCTGGTGAGATTCTGCTGAGGAAAGCCAGAAAATAGCAAAAAAGAATAACTGGTAAGTTATTCAAAAGTGTTCATTGTACCTGGAGGAAAAAAAATAGGGCAGGGTAAAGGGACTAGAAGTATAACTACCAGGCGGGAGGTGCTTGCAACTTTCAACAGGAAGGTCATGGTGGGCATCACTTAGAAGGTGACATCTGAGCACAGAGTTCAAAGAGGCCAGGCGCAGCAGCTCATACCTGTAATCCCAGCACTTTGGGAGTCTGAGGAAGGTGGATCACTTGAGCCCAGGAGACCAGCCTGGGCAATATGATGAAAACCCATCTCTACTAAAAATAGAAAAATTAGCTGGGCGTGGTGGACCATGCCTGTAATCTCTGCTATTTGGTTGACTAAGGCATGAGAATCACCTGAAGCTGGGAGGTGGAGATTGCAATGAGCTGAGATACTGCCACTGCAGGCCAGCCCAGGCGACAGAGATAAACTGCCTCCAAAAAAAAAAAAAAAAAAGATTTAATAAGAAAATATATTTGGAAAGTCCCAGGAATGAAACAGACATAAGTGGCACAGGTGAATTTCAAAAGTAAATGTGGTAGATGTCCATTTCAATATAAACGATAAAACTATATAGGGTGGCATTTTATTCCATACTGTGGTGGCTCACACCTGTAATCCCAGCATACTGGGAGGCCAAGTTGGGTGGATTGCTTGAGCTAAGAAGTTTGAGACCAGCCTGGGCAACATGGCAAGACTCCTTCTCCACAGAAAAAAAAAGAAAAGAAAATTAGCTGGGCATCATGTTGCACACCTAAGGTCCCAGTTATCTGGGAGGCTGAGAAGGGAGGATTGCTTGAGCCTAGGCGGCAGAGGTTGCAATGAGCCAGGAGACAGAGCATGGGGGACAGAGCAAGACCCTTTCTCAAAAAATAAATAAATACATTATCCTTCCTAATTCACTGTTCATTAAATACTAGATCCAGAGAGGTGGCCCTTGGCTCATAAAAGGTCCTTCTACACAAAGGGCTTCCCCTGCCCAAAGCCACTCCATTGCTAGGATATTCACTACTAGTGGGAGCCATGTTCTAAAAATGTTGGTGCTTCTGTTTACAATAGCAAAAACCTGGAACCAACCCAAATTCCCATCACTGATAGACTGGACAAGGAAAATGTGGCACGTCTACACCATGAAATACTAAACAGCCATAAAAAACGATGAGTTTGTATCCTTTGTAGGGACATGGATGACTCTGGAAACCATCATTCTCAGCAAACTGACACAAGAACAGAAAAATCAAACGCCGCATGT
Source organism: Cacajao melanocephalus (assembly GCA_963573385.1). Lineage (NCBI taxonomy): Eukaryota > Metazoa > Chordata > Mammalia > Primates > Pitheciidae > Cacajao > Cacajao melanocephalus. The sequence continues at coordinate 8,196 of CAUYLG010022193.1, forward strand.
TCTCACTCACAGGTGGGTGTTGAACAATGAGAACATATGGACACAGGGAGGACAGCATCACACACTGGGGTCTGTTGCAGGGGGCTAGGGGAGGGACAACGGGGGTGGGGAGGTTGGGGAGGGATAACATGGGGAGAAATGCCAGATATAGGTGACAGGGTGATGGAGGCAGCAAACCACATTGCCATGTATGTACCTATGCAACAATCCTGCATGATCTGCACATGTACCCCAGGACCTAAAGTACAATTAAAAAAAAAAAAGCTAGTGCTTTTAGATAACATATAATTCTAAAGCAGAAAATAGCTGTAAAAAGCAGGAAACTGACCCTAGGTAAGACCAACCTATTTCACAATCCTTTGCACTAAAATATCTTTCTCTTTAAATCATTTATTATGGAGTGCAATTCATTTATGTTGGCAAGAATGCTTTTTTTTTTCAGTTAAAAGAGTTATCTTAAGAGACTGAGAATGCTTTTTTAAAAAAAAATTATTGTATCATATTTCTTCACACATCACCAAGTGTATCTGTTCTGAGATTTCTGGATGGGGTGAAAAGGTGCAAGGAGCTTGAGAGTAGAAAGAGATAATAAGAGACAGGAAAGCAAGCCAGAGTAGATGGTGACGGAGAACGTGTGCAGAAGACAGGTGCAAAAAGGCCTGTTATACCCAGGCCTAGACCTCAGTTCAAGAATGAGGAAGGGAACATCTCTATACCTCTTCTCCTCCAACACTATCTAAGTCCACAGCTTCTACAACCCGGAACGCAGACTAGTACAATAACATTACAAGTGAACACGTATTTCTGTTCCCCCTTGTTTCAGAAAGGAATTAAAGCAACTTTACAAAAAGGCGCAGGAGGGACTCAAACAGATACTTCTATATCACTGTTCACAGCAACATTATTTACAGGAGCTAGAAGGGAGGAAGCAAACCAAATGTCCATCAAAAGAATGGATAAATAAAACACAGTATATACATACATTAGAAGGTTCTTCAGTCAGAAAAAGGAATGAAGTTCTGATGCTAAGTGAGAAAAGCTAGACAAAGAAGGAAAAATACTGTATGATTCCACTTCTATTTTTTTTTTTTTTTTTTTTGAGATACGGTCTCACTGTGTCACACAGGCTGGTGTGCAGTGGCACAATCATGGCTCACTGCGGCCTTGACCTCCAGGGCTCAGGCAATCCTCCCACCTCAGCCTCGGAAGTAGCTGGGACTTCAGGGTTGCTCCACTACATCCAGCTAATTTTTTTTGTTTTTGTTTTTTTGTAGAGATAAACTCTCACTAGGTTGCCCAGGCTAGTCTCAAACTCCTGGCCTCAAGCAATCCTCCTACCTCAGCCTCCCAAAGTGCTAGGATGTATGATTCTACTTTTTTTTTTTTTTGAGACAGAGTCTCACTCAGTCACCCAGGCTGAAGTGCAATGGTGCAACCTCGGCTCACTGCAACCTCTGCCTCCCAGGTTCAAGTAATTCTACTGCCTTAGCCTCCTGAGTAGCTGGAACCACAGGTGCCCGTCACCACACTCTGCTAATTTTTGTATTTTTAGTAGAGACAGAGTTTCACCATGTTGGCCAGATGGTCTTCATCTCCTGACCTCGTGATCCACCCACCTGGGCCTCCCAAAGTGCTGGGATTACAGGAATGAGCTACCATGCCCAGCCCACTTTTATGTGTTTGGTTTGGTTTTTTTGAGATAGAGTCTTGCTCTGTTGTCCAGGCTGGAGTCCAATGGCGCAATCTCAGCTCACTGCAAGCTCTGCCTCCCAGGTTCAAGCAATTCTCCTGCTTCAGCCTCCAGTAGCTGGGATTACAGGTGCGTACCACCACGCCTGACTAATTTTTTGGATTTTTAGTAGAGATGGGGTTTCACCATGTTGCCCAGGCTGATCTCAAACTCCTGAGCTCAGGTGATCCTCCCAAAGTGCTGGGATTACGGACGTGAGCCACCACACCTGGCCTTCACTTCTATGAAATATCTACAACAGGCAAATTCAAAGAGACAGAAAGTAAATTAGGGATTATCAGATAATGTGGGGAGAGTTATCGCTTAACAGATATGTAGCTTCTGTTTGGGTGATGAAAATTTTGGAAATAGTGATTATTATTGCATTAATGACTAATAGTTAGATGCTACAGAACTCTAAACTTAAAAGTAGTTAAAATGGTAAGTTTGGTGATCTGTAAATTTATATGTACTTTATCACAGTTGTAAAAACAGTAAAAATAAAGTGTATGAGATAAAATTTAAAATAAGTGGAGGGAAAAACTGAGACTTAAAAAGTTTCTTTAAGCTAATTTTAAAAACAATGCCCATCATTTTTAGCACTGTTCCATGGAAAATATATTCCAAGCAACAAAGAGTTGACTTACAAATAAACCTTAAAAATAGCTTGCTTCCAAGTTGAAGATTACCAAAGTTTAGGTTTTTGGCAACAATAATTCTGAAAATCTGAGTTTTCATCAACTTGTATGGCTGCCTTCCCCTAATTTAAGATGCGAGACTGCCATCATGTGGCAAGTAAAGCAAGTTGTAGGTTTTCTTCTAATACAGTACAAATAAAGATTCCCTTTTAAGAGCTTGTAGGAACTAGCGTATGGGAAATATCTAAACCTTCCAAACTGTAGTATAGATAAGCAATCTTGATTATCCAGATTAAATAACTTACCAGAAATAGTTCATTTATTCCCCACATCAATAAAAAAACTTAATTTCAAATATTTGTAATAAAGCTCCAATATGTATTTTGATAAATATAAAATTTGCAATGTTAATCTTATTTATATTCCTGAAATAAACCATTTCCAAGAGAAAACCTGCAAAGTTTTATACCTCAACAGCTATCATTTAGCTATTATATGGTATTTAAAGAATACACAAAAGTTTTTGGAAAAGGCTCTACTTTGTAAAGGTAAGTATAAGGTTCTGAAAGGCAGGAAAATGAATATTAGCTTAAATAAGCATCATATTTAAAAATAAACCCAGGCATGGTGGCTCATGCTCGTAATCCCAGCACTTTAAGAGACTGAGGCAGGGTGGATCACTTGATCTCAGGTATTCGAGACCAGCCTGGGCAACATGGCAAAAACCTGTCTCTGTAAAAAACACAAAAAAAAAAAAAAAAAAAAAAAATTAGCTGGGAGTGGTGATGTACCTCTGTACACCCATACTCAGGAGGCTGAGGTGAAAGAATATCTTGAGCCCAGAAAGTTGAGGCTGCAGTGAGCTGTGATTGTGCCACTGTACTCCAGTCAGGGTGACAGAGCAAGACTCTGTCTCAAAACAAAATCAAAAACAAAAAACATAGTGAGACCTTGTCTCTACAAAAAAGTTTTTAAAATAAAGTAAAATACATTTTAAAATAAGAGAGTTTCATTCTGCCCTGGTACCCAGCATGGTAACTTAGATACTGCATATGCTCAATAAATATTCACCGGGGGGAAAAAACATTATTTGCATGGTCAACAATCAAAAAGCATATAACTGACCCACAATTGGTGTCCTACAGAGACATTCTGGGAAATAGAAAATTCTCACTAATACACCCAAAAAAAAAAAAAAACGCAACTTTTTTTTTTCTTTGAGACATAGAGTGCTCTGTCATTCAGGCTGGAGTGCAATAGCGCAATCCAGGCTCACTGTAGCCTCTGCCTCCCAGGTTCAAGCAATTCTCTGCCTCAGCCTCCTGAGTAGCTGGGATTATAGGTGTACACCACAACACCTGGCTAATTTTTGTATCTTTAGCAGAGACAGGCCAGGCTGGTCTCAAACTCCTGGCCTCAAGTGATCTGCCTGCCTTGGCCTCCCAAACTGCTGGAATTACAGACATGAGCCACCACTCCTGGTCTGAAATATTTTACATTGTTAAATGCAAAAAGAAAGTTACAGAATCACAGGTATAATATCTCATTAAACAAACAAAAACCCAAAAAAACTACATATGTGAGTAATATGAGTTACATGCATCAAACTATTATTTCTTTAGGGTGAGAGGAGCTGTCACTTGTTTAATTTCTTATGCATCACTTGCAATCCTTCTTATAATAAGCATTTTTTTTAATTAAAAAAAAAGGAGAAGGGAAACATCCAAAATACTCTTAATGGTGGTCTATTTCTTCTGATAGAGAAAATTTTAAAGCAATTAAAATCTGTTAGGACAAAAGGTAACTTTAGTAACTTTTTCCCTTACAAAATTAAAATAATACTCATGGTTTCTTTTTTTTTTTTTTTAATCTAATGCCAATTAAACATCTCAGGAATGATGGTTTCTTAAATTAAAAAAAACAGTATAGCTATCATTTAAGTCACCAGCTTCTGAATATCTTGTAACTCCTATTGGTATAAAGTACCTATTGAGTTATTAGGATTATAAAACATTTGCCAATTAAAAAAAAAACCCTACAATCCTCAAGAAAAGCTAAAATTTATACTAGAAAAAACTGAATTCTTTTTATTGTGAGACCCTGAAACAATCTAGTATCTGTGATCTCCTTACCCTGCAGAATATAGAGATTTTTCTTTTAGTTGGAGAGTACTGGCCTCTTAAGGCTCCTCCATTTAATCTTTGGAATAAAGATTTCCTCAAACTACACAGTCTGAGCCACCTCCCATCCATGCATATAATGAGAGAAGTTTCTTTTTTAAAATTTTTTATTTTATTTTGTTTTAGTTCATATCTGAGCAGCTAGAGAAAAAGGTTTCTGATAGCCAAATGTTTTTATATTTGTGAAATATGAAAACAGAAAAATATTGAGAGCCACTATATATACAAAGAATACTAACTAAAATTTTAAACAATGATGCATATGTACACTATTCAAAAGTTTGTTTTTAGTAGAAAAATATCAATACAGTAGACAATCTTAACAGAGCACTTGGCTGTCAAGTCCCCAACTCTGTTACCAGACACTTAACTAAAATGATTTCCAAGGTTCCCTCCAGCTCTACAGAAGATCTATAATTCCATCTTTTCCAAACTATAATTACAAGCAGGAGAAATTATGTCCTAAAATATTCAGTTTTTAAAAATGAAATCTGGCTAGAATAAGAAAAAAAAGATACCCTACATAATAAATTTTTCCTACTGTCCCTAAGTCCTGATTGTGGGACTCAATATTTACAACTGGCTTGTTAAAGGATGTAAAATCTGATTATGTTAACTAACTCACTTATCTCTACTTTAAATTCTGTTCAAAACAAGGGCTGACCATTGAAAACTATCTTAAACTTCTTTCCGCAAGCAAATATAATCCTAAATTAGATTACTTAATGAAACGTCAATATTTAAAAACAAATCTTTCAAAGATGATGATCTTATCACATATGATTACATTATTCATTCCTTCACTATTCAATCAATATGCTAAGCACATACCATGTGTCAGGTATTGGTCATATTTTAGCTTCTTTCTAGTGTCACAAATAAAAGTCAAAGAGTATGAGAATCTTACCAACATGGCCTCCTCCAATGGTGTATGTCTTCCCAGATCCAGTTTGTCCATAGGCAAAAACAGTTGCATTATAGCCCTCAATGAGTGACAACACTAGGGGCTTTATACATGTATTATAAACTTCATCTTGAGTGGAATTTTTGCCAAAAACAAAATCAAAAGTGAAGACTCTATCTCTCCCAATGATAATTTGCTGGCTGTTTGGAATAACTCTCACACAAACTTGATGATTATGAAGAACTTCTTTGTAAAGCAGAGGTCTAATTCTTACCGCAACTTTTACTGGTATTTCTTCCATGGCAACTTAGATTTTACTAAATAGACTTTTTACTTAATGTTCAGCGTCTAGTGTGAGAAACTTCCATCTTATGTAAGATCTGGATTCCTGTGTATCAAAAATAAAAAAGTAATTTTATTTACTGATTCCTTTCAGCCCAATAAACAAACTACCTTCTAAGAGAGTCCATTAGAATAGGTTTTTTTCCAATATAAAACAGTTACAAAGAGTAAACCTATCTTGTAAAATACATCACTAATTTGTAGACAAAACAGTAGGTCTTGGGTTTGCTTCAAAATAATCTAGAGGGTGGAGTCCATGAGTTGATAAATGATGAAGCTAAGTGATAAGTACATGGGATTCCATTGTGCCTTTATTTCTACAGTGATGTTTCCCAGTTCATTAATCTAAATACTGAATAATAACCAGGGAATTAGAAAATTAAGCCAAGAAGATAACTAAGTAAGGAACTGTACACGTGTTTTTTTGTTTGTTTTTTGAGACGAAGTCTTGCTCTATCATTTAGGCTAGAGCGCAGTGGCTCCAGCTTGGCTCTCTGCAACCTCCGCCTCCCAGGTTCAAGTGATTCTCCTGCCTTCAGCCTCCCAAGTAGCTAGGTTTACAGGCGCCTGCCCCCAAGCCCAGCTAATTTTTGTATTTTTAGTAGAGACAGGGTTTCACCATATTGGCCAGGCTGGTCTCAAACTCCTGACCTCAGGTGACTTGCCTGCCTCAGCCTCCCAAAGTGCTAGGATCACAGGCATGAGCCACCATGCTTGGCCTGTACATGTACTAAAAACAAACATTAGTATTAGATTTTATAGCTAGGCACTGAAAAATAGCATTTCCTCTTTGCCACAATTATTAGAAATAAATCCATGAAAATAGTTTTAATAATTGCAATAAATCAATATAAACTTAAAACTAAATTTATTCAAAAATAACCAAAGCTAACAGAAAAACTGCTTTTTCTACTTCTAAATATTACGGTGTACTTATTTCTGAAGATCTCTGCTAGAATTAATACATTAAAAACTAAATTGTTGGCTACAGTTTCCTGGCTAAAAGTATATGTAAATAAATAACTGGTAACTACATTTACAATTAACACTCTTAAAAATAAATTAGGCTAGGTGCGGTGGCTCAGCCTGTAATCTCGGCACTTTGGGAGGCTGAGGCGGGCAGACCACCTTAGGTCAGGAGTTTAAGACCAACCTGACCAACATGATGAAACCCTGGTCTCTACTAAAAATACAAAATTAACAGGGCATGGTGGTGCATGCCTGTAATCCCAGCTACTCAGGAGGCTGAAGCAGGAGAATTGCTTGAACCTGGGAGGCGGAGATTGTGGGGAGGCAGAGATTGTGGTGAGCCGAGATTGTGCCACTGCACTCCATTATGGGCAGCAGGAGCTAAACTCTATCTCAAAAATAAATAAATAAAAATATTATTAGAAGAAAGCACAAGATGTACATAAATGAAAAAATATCTCATGTTTATGAATTGAAACATAAAGATGTCAGCATTCCCTAAATTCATCTATAGACTCAATACAATACTTATCAAAATCTCAGCTCACTTCTTTGCAGAAATTGACAAGCAGATCCTAAAATCACAAAAAACTCAAGAGATACAGAATAACCAAAACAATATTGAAAAAGAACAGAGTAAGAGGACTAACACTTCCCTAATTTCAAAACCAAGTAACAGTAATCGTAATAGTGTGGTACTGGCATTAAGGATAGAAATATAGATCAACAGAATAGAACTGAGAATCCAGAAATAAACCCACACATTTACAGGCAACTGATTTTCAACAAGGGTGCCAACACAATTCAACTGAGGTATAAGAATAGTCTTTTCAACAAATGGCACTGGGACGATGGATAAAATAATGAAGTTGGACCCCCTACTTCACATCATACACGAAAGTTAACCAAAAATGGACCACAGACCTAAATGTAAGAACTAAAACTATAAAACTCTTAAAATTCAGGAGTAACTCTTCATGATCTTGAATTTGGCAATAATTTCTCAGATATGACACCAAAAGCAATAAAATAAAATATACCAATTTGAACATTACACATTGTATACATGTATTGAAATATCACACTGCACCCCATAAATATGTACAATGATTGTGTCAACCAAAAATAATAATAAAAGCAAAAAATAGGCCTGGCACGGTGGCTCACGCCTGTAATCCCAGCACTTTGGGAGGCAAAGGTGGGCAAATCACGAGGTCAAGAGATCAAGACCATCCTATCCTGGTCAACATGGTGAAACCCCATCTCTACTAAAAATACAAAAAACTTAGCCGGGCGTGGTGGCATGCACCTGTGGTCCCAGCTACTCGGGAGGCTGAGGCAGAAGAATCGCCTGAAGCCAGGAAGCGGAGGTTGCAGTGAGCCGAGATTGCATCACTGCACTCCAGCCTGGTGAGAGAGCAAAATTCCGTCTCAGGAAAAAAAAAAAAAAAAAAAAAAAAGATGAAGTATAGATTACAAAGTAAGTAAGACCCAGCCTGGGCAACATAGTGAGACACCATGTCTACAAAGAAATTTTTTTTTTTGAGATGGAGTTTTGCTCTTGTTGCACAGGCTGGCGTGCAGTGACGCAATCTTGGCTCACTGCAACCTCCGCCTCCTGGGTTCAAGCGATTCTCTTGCCTCACCCTCCCAAGTAGCTGAGACTACAGGCATGCGCCACCATGCTCAGCTAATTTTTGTATTTTTAGTAGAGATGGGTTTCTCTGTATTGGTCAGGCTGGTCTCAAACTCCTGACCTCAGGTGATCCACCTACCTCCGCCTCCCAAAGTGCTGGTATTACAGGCATGAGCCACTGTGCCTGGCTGGAATTTTTTTAAAAATCAGCTCAGCACAGTAGTGCTCACCTGTGGTCTCAGCTACTTGGGAAGCTAAGGTGGGAGGCTGGCTTTAACTCAGCAGCTGGAGGTTACGGTGAGCTGTGATTCCGCCACTGCACTCCAACCTGGACAACAGAGCAAGAATTTGTCTCAAAAAGAAAGAAAAATAAAGAAACGAGGGAAGGAGGGAAGAAAGGAGAAGGGAAGGGAGGGAGGGAGAGAGGAAGAAAGGAAAAGAGGAAGGGAGGGAGAGAGGGAGGAAGGAAGGAAGGGAGGGAGGGAAGGAAGGAAGGAAGAAAGGAGGGAAGTAGGGAAGGAAAAACTGGACATCAAAATTTAAAACTTTGTGCCTCAAAGGAAACCACCAAGAAAATGAAAAGACAAGTCACTGAATGGGAGAAAATATTTGCAAGACATATACCTAACAAGGAACTTGCAACCAGAATATATAAATAACTATTACAACTCAAAATTTTTTTAAAAAAAATTTAAAAATAGGCAAAGGATCTGAAAAGGCAGTTCTTCAAAGAAAATATACAAAGTAACAATGAGCACATGAAAAGATGCTCAACATCAGAAAAATGCAATCAAAACTACAATGAGAGGCCAGGCACAGTGGCTCACACCTGTAATCCGAGCACTCTGGGAGACTGAAGTGGGAGGATCACCTGAGGTCAGGAGTTCAAGACCAGCCTGGACAACACGGTGAAACCCTGTCTCTACTAAAAATACAAAAATTAGCCTGTCATGGTGTCGGGTACCTATAATCCCAGCTACTTGGGAAGTTGAAGCAGGAGAATCACTTGAATCCAGGAGGCAGAAGCTGCAGTAAGGTGAGATAGAACCACCACACTCCAGCCTGGGTGACACACCAAGACTCTGTCTCAAAGAAACAAACAAAAAACAACCACAATGAGATACCAATACACATCCACTAGCACTGCTATAATAAAAAAGATCGTAAGTGTTGGCAGGGTGTAAAGAAATTAGAACCCTCCTACACTATTGGTGGGAAGGTAAAATGGTAGTCACTTTGGAAAACAGATTGACATTTCTGCAAAAAATTAAACATACAGTTATCACTTGACCCAGCAATTCCACTCCCAAGAGAAATGAAAACATTGTGTTTGCATAAAAACTTATGTATAAATGTTCAGTCTTACAAGGATAAAGCTTATACTAAATTTAACAAGTAATCTATGACAATATTTAAGTGCAGATGATGAAAAGTAATCAGTTTGAGGTGAGACTAGGTCCTTTGGAGAAGCTGCTGAATCTTGAAGATTACCAGTAAGTAACAGAGACTACTGGATTGAAACGACATTTTATTAATAACAATAACAGTGAATTGATAACATTAATATTCACTAGCCTTAAAAAACAAACAAACAAACTCTGGCCAAGCACAGTAATTCACACCTGCAATCCCAGCACTTTGGGAGGCCAAAGCAGGTGGATCACTTGAGCCCAGGAGTTTGAGACCAGCCTGGGCAACATGGAGAAACCCCATCTCCACAAAAAATCCAAAAATTAGGTGGATGTGGTGGCACGTGCCTGTAGTCCCAGCTACTCGGGAGACTGAAGTGAGAGGATCCCTTGATCCTGAAAGGTCGAGACCCTGTCGAAAACAAAACAAAATAAAACAAAACACTGCAACAGTACTCAGCATTTGTAATTCTATGAGTGGATGGCACGAAGAGGATCACAACAAAAAACATTTACGTCACTTTTCTAAAAGCCCACTGAGAGTAAAAAAATAGCAGGTCCCTGGGGCTGCAAAATCCCAAAACAGGGTCAACAAATATCTTTAATGACTAAAACAAAGAGATACACCTAACCTTAGTAGTTTTTAAATCATTCTAATGAATTTCATACTGGAAAAAAAATGCTTACGTGTTTGATAAATCCTATTTTGGATCTTCAAGAACCCTACAATCATTTGGTACTGGAAACTTTTCCAACTTTAAGAATGCTGAGTTAATTCTTCCAATGTCTCTGAACACCAACATTTGAAGTTACTTCAAATTAATCAAAAATATTAGTTTATTTCTTTGTATGCCATCAAATTAAAGCAAAACTCACGGACTATGTTAAGGCAAACCTAACTGCTTCTAAAGAATTTGCTAATAAAAAATGCAAAATTTGCTAATTAAAAATGCCAATTTTCATTTCTTGGGTTTTTGTTTTGTTTTTGAGATAAGCTCTGGCTCTGTCACCCAGGCTGGAGTGCAGTGGCACCATCTTGGCTCACTGCAACCTCCGCTTCCTGGTTCAAGCAATTCTCCTGCCTGAACATCCAAAGTAGCTGGGATTACAGGTGCAGGCCACCACACTCAGCTAATTCCTGTATTTTTAGTAGAAACGGGGTTTCACCATGTTGCCCAGGCTGGTCTTGAACTCCTGGGCTAAAGAGATTCACCTGCCTCGGCCTCCCAAGGTACTGGGATTACAGTTGTCAGCCACCATGCCTAGACTCATTTCTTGTGGTTTTTTAATGGTAATATCTATAAACAATTTGGCTATAAAGGGAATTGAAACTCATTCTACGCATTGAAAAAAATAATGGGGCTGGGCACGGTGGCTCATGCCTGTAATCCCAGCACTTTGGGAGGCCAAGGCAGGCGCATCACTTCAGCCCACGAGTTTGAGACCAGCCTGAGCAACATGGTGAAACCCTGTCTCTACTAAAAATACAAGAATTAGCCAGGTTGTGGTGACACACCTGTAGTCCCAGCTACTTGGGAGGCTGAGGTGGGAGGATTGCTTGAGCCCAGCAAGTTGAGGCTGCAGTGTGAAACTGCACTCCAGCCTGAGTGACAGAGCAAGACCCTATCTCAACAAAACAAGCAAACAAATAATAATAATGGTCCACAATCACAGAGCTTGTAAAAAAAAAAAATTTACAAGAAATAAAGTTTTTACACAATCCATTTCACTTATACCTCTTCAGATTCTGATCAACTATAGTCATCAGACACATACGTATTATCTCACCAATAAATGCCAAAAAAGGCAAAATCTGATTGGCTGGTCGTATTTAAGCATACTCGATGGGCTTTTGAAATCTGAGCAAAGGCAAGAGAAATATTTTATCCCTCATGTGATGTCATTGGTCACGAATGAGTGTCTCCAAAAACCGTTGCCATTCCGTACCTTTGATTTCCCAGAAAGCAGTGGTTGTCTTAAACGCATGGTTTGTTAATTACTTTCATAAGAAACTCCCCAGTAGATGGAGAGTAAATCACATAAGGATCTCAGAAAAGGCTACAAATGCTTAAACGAGAGAAAGGAGCCCGGGCGCGATGGCTCACGCCTATAATCCCAGCACTTTGGGAGGCCACGGTGGGCGGATCACCTGAGGTACGGAGTTCGAGACCAGCCTGACCAACATGCTGAAACCTGTCTCTACTAAAAATACTAAAATTAGCAGGGCGTAGTGGTGGACGCCCGTAGTCCCAGCTACGCAGGGGGCTGAGGCAGGAGAATCACTTGAATCCAGGAGGCGGAGGATGCAGAGAGCTGAGATCAAGGATTTTGAAAACTGGAGACGGCAGCGTTATTTAAAAGCGGTTTCAAAGAAAGAATCTGGGCGCTTTTCTCTTTACAGTCACCTCCCTCCGAGGAAGGGGGCTCTCGGGCTTGAATGGGCCAAAGTTTCAACTTCTACGGTGGGAAAAAGAGGCCTGAGACAAAACAAAGCGCTCGGTGGTGGTGACCCTCGAGTCGTGCCTTATGCCCCACAGCGACGCAAGATGAACACTGAGTGTGCTCCGAGGAGCTGGGACAAGCGTTCGGGTTGATCCCAGTTCCCCGGGCCCCGCTCCTCAGTGTGGACCCAACTTCCTCCGGAAGCGGCGTTCTGTCTCCAATCGCTCGCCTGTCTCCCAGCCCCGACCCCAGACCCCTCGGGCGCCCCCCTCCGTCTCGCTGGCGCCCCAACCGCCCACCCTCCGGCTCCTACCCCCGCGGCTGCCCTACTCGTCCCAACGGCGGCCTGGGGGCGCGGGCGCCGCGGGCCGGAAGGCGGGTGCCGGGGTGCCGGGGCGCCGGGGCGCCGGGGCGCCTAGCGAGGGAGGGCGCCACACTTCCCCGCATCGCCCGGCCAGACTCGCCGCGCACTGACCGGGTCGGGACTGCTGAGTCCCAGTCGAGCGCAGGACTGACTCCTCAGCTTCCCTCTGCTGCGCTGCCCGGCGCCGCGCAGCCGCCGCCCGCGTCTTTTGTTGTCGCGGGTTCTCCTAGCAACCGGCGAAGCCCTCTCCCCGCCGCGTCCTATCCCGGACGTCGCATCCTAGACCCGCCCCCAGTCCTAGCCACGCCCCCAAGCCCGCCGCGCGAAAGTCTTTCTCCCGCCGGAGGTCCTCAAAGAACCCGCCCCTGGGCTTTCCTGCAAACCCGCGTTGTATCCCACCAACGCGCTGGAACCGGTCTGTGAGGGCTGAGCGTAAGCATCTTTCCGCCGGTGGGTGAAATGAATGAGAACGATTCCACAATGCGTTTCAATATCTTAGCTACCAATTCGGTTTATTTTTATTAAGTAAAACTTGCATAGCATGACATAAACCATTTTAAAGCTCACAATTCAGTGGCGTTTAATGCATTCACAGTATTATGCAACCACCTCTGTGTGTATATAGTTCAAAAACATTTTCATCATCCCAAAAGAAAATCCCCAAACTAGTTGGTAGTTATTTCTTCCCGTTCCCCTCTTCCCACAACCCCAGCCAGCCACTAATCTACTTTTTGACTCCATGATAGGTTTACCTATTCTGGGCATTTCATATTGATGGAATCATGCAGTCATATACTGTATGATTTTTTGTGTCTAGCTTCTTTTGCTTAATGTTTTCAAGCTGCAGTCATGTTGTAACAACTATCAGGACTTTTTTAGGGCTGAATAATATTCCATTATATAGATATGGACCTACCACATTTTGTTTATCCATTTATCAGCTGTGGACATTTGGGCTTTTTCCATGTTGCTATGGACATTCACGTGCAATATTTGGATGTCTCTTTTCAGTTCTTTTAGGTATAGCCCTAGGAGTGGAATTGCTGGGTCATATGGTAATATTTAACTTTTCCAATTTAGTTTTAAATGCTTTAGTGCCACTTGTTTATAGTAGCACAATCTAAGCATCTTCAAAAAGCCTTGCTTCTCTTATGAAATATAGGAATGAAGGTGGGGAAAAAAGCTGAATATTTTATTTATGGTTTTTATTTTTCTCTTTTAACTGAATTATTTAAAATTTTAAAAATTCAGGCTGGTCTCAGTGGCTCACACCTGTAATCTCAGCACTTTGGGAGGCTGAACTGGGAGGATCACTTGAGTCCAGGAGTTTGGCTCAGCCTGGGCAACATAATGAGACCCTCACCCCTACAAAAAAAACAAAACTTAGCCTGCCAGGTTCTCACTGCCTGCCAGATTCAAGCAATTCTCCTGCCTCAGCCTCCTGAGTAGCTGGGATTATAAGCAGGTGCCACCACACCCAGCTAATTTTTATATTTTTAGTAGAGACGGGGTTTCACCATGTTGGTCAGGCTGATCTTGAACTCCTGACCCTATGATCCACCCACCTTGGCCTCCCAAAGTGCTAGGATTACAGGTATGAGCCACCACACCCAGCCAGTGGTGGCCTTTATGTTCATACTGTAAAGTGTGCAATTCAAACCCCTTCCTCTCTCTCCCCTGCAAAATCTTCAATAATGTCTGCATTGCTAACTGACACATTTGTCCCGTCTGGTGCTGGAAAAAAACATAGGTTGACCATGTGGACCCAGAAGGCAGAAGATTAGAAAGCCAAAGGTGTAGTGGCTCATTTCTGCAATCCCAGCACTTTGGGAGGCTGAGGCAGTAGGATCACTTGAGGACAGGAGTCAAGATCAGCCTGAGCAACACAGTGAGAACCCCTTCTCTTAAAAAAAAAATAGTTGGGCATGATGGCATGCACCTGTAGTGCTAGCTACCTGGGAGGCTAAGGCAGGATAATTGCTTGAGCCCAAGAGTTGGAGGCTGCTATGAGCTATGATTGAGCCACTGCACTCCAGCCTGAGTGACAGAGCAAGACCCTGCCTATAAAATAAAATAAATTTTTAAAACTAAAATAAAAAATCTTAAGATGTAAAAATGTTCAACGAAATTCACTAAAATGATAACCAGCATCATCTCTGGATGGTGGAGTTAAAGGTTATAATTTTTTTTAGAGACAGGTTTACTCTGTTGCCCAGGCTGGAGTGCAGTGGTCTGATCACAGTTCATTGCAACCTCAAACTCCTGGATTCAAATGATCCTCCCACCTCAGCATCCAGAGTAGCTAGGATACTGGTGCACTCCACCATGCCTGGCTAATATTTTAATTTGTTTTTTGTTTTGTTGGTTGTTTTTTTTTTTTTTGAGACGGCATTTCATTCTTGTCACCCAGGCTGGAATGCAATAGCATGATCTTGGCTCACTGCAACCTCTGCCTCCTGAGTTCAAGTGATTCTCCTGCCTCAGCCTCCCGAGCAGCTGGGCTTATAGGCACCTGCCACCATGCCCAGCTAATTTTTTGTATTTTTAGTAGAGACTGGGTTTTGCAATGTTGGCCAGGCTGGTCTCAAACTCCTAACCTCAGGTGATCCGCCCACCTCGGCCTCCCAAAGTATTAGGATTTCAGGCGTGAGCCACTGCGCCTGGCCTGTTTTAATTTTTTGTAGAGTTAGGTTCACCCTGTTTCCTAGGCTGGTATTGAACTCCTGATCTCAAGCCATCCTTCCCACCTTGGCCTCCAAAAGTGCTGAGATTAGAGGTGTGATCCACTGTGCCCAATCTATTATTTATCTTTATGTCCCTATTGTTGAGCACAGTCAATGTCTAATATATAATAGATAATAAGCACATTCCAGAGAGTCAATAAATGTTTATGGAAATAAAAAAATTAAAAAACAAAAAACAAGTAACTTGCTCAAGCCTACATGGTTAAGTAGCAGAGGCAAGACTGAAGCCTCCATCTGTCAAATGACAAAGTCAACACACCTCCCCAGAGGCTGAGCTGAGCAGAGCTGCAGTTTTCTATATAATGCATCTCGAGTTTTGTTGTTTGTTTGTTTGGCTCAAATCAGGATCCAAACATGGTCCATATATGGCATTTGATTGATATGTACCTTAATTCTCTTTTTTTCTTTCAGAGTCTCGTTCGGTTGCCCAGGTTAGAGTGCAATGGCCCAATCTTGGCTCACTGCAACCTCCATCTCCCCTCCCAGGTTCAAGCAATTCTCCTGCCTCAGCCTCCAGAGTAGCTGGGATTATAGGAGTGTGCCACCACGCCCAGCTAATTTTTTGTATCTTTAGTAGAGACGGGTGTCACCATGTTGGCCAGGCTGGTCTCAAACCTCTGACCTCCTAAAGCACTGGGATTACAGGTGTGATTCACCGCACCTGTAACACCTTCTCTTTTAATCAATAACAATTGCCCTCACCTTTAAAAAAATTGTGGGTCATTTAACTAACAAAAAATTTACACTCTGTTTTTTTTTTTTTTTTTTGAGACAGAGTTTCGCTCTTGTTGCCCAGGCTGGAGTACAAAGGTACGATCTCAGCTCGCCCCAACCTTCGCCTCCTGGGTTCAAGCAATTCTCCTCCCTCAGCCTCCCAAGTAGCTGGGATTACAGGCATGTGCTGTCACGCCTGGCTAATTTTTCTATTATTATTAGAGACAGGGTTTCTCTCTGTTGGTCAGGCTGGTCTCAAACTCCCAACCTCAGGTGATCCGCCCACCTCAGCCTCCCAAAGGGCTGGGATTATAGGCAGGAGCCACCACACTGGGCCAAAATGGACTATCTTAACACTGCTGAGCTGTATGTACACTTTTAAATGGTTAAGTATCGGCTCAGCATGGTGGCTCATGCCTATAATCCCAGCACTTTGGGAGGCCAAGGTGGGCAGATCACCTGAGGTAAGGAGTTTGAGACTACCTGGCTAACATGGCAAAACCCCATCTCTACTAAAAATACAAAAAATTAGCCGAGCATGGTGGCACATGCCTGTAATTCCAGCTACTCGGGAGGCTGAGGCAGGAGAATAGCTTGAACCCGAGAGGAGGAGGTTGCGGTGAGCCGAGATCACACCACTGCACTCCAGCCTGGGTGACAGAGCAAGGCTCTGTCTCAAAAATAAATAAATAAATAAAACAGTTAAGTACCTTCACAATGTTGTATAACTAATAGCCAGAACTCTTTTCATCTTGGAGAACTGAAACACTATACCCATTAAACAATAACTCTGCCATTTCTTTCCCTAACCCCTAGCAGCCACCATGCTACTTTCTGTCTCTATGGATTTGACTACTCTAGGTTATAGAAGCCGAGTCATACAGATTAGTTCTTTTGTGACTATTTCACATAGTATGATGTCCTCAAGGTTCATCCATGTTGTAACATATATCATAGTTTCTTCCCTTTTTAAGGCTGAATTGTATTCCATTGTATGTATGTATCACATTTTGTTTATCCACTCATCCATTGATGGTCACTTGGGTTGTTTCCACCTTTTGGCTGTTGTTAATTATGCTGCTGTGAACATGTATGCATAAATATCTCTTTGAGAATTTTTCAGTTTGGGGAGGATTGCTATGGATTGAATGCTTGTGTTCCCCAGAATTCATATGTCGAAACCCTAAACCACAAAGTGGTGGTATTTGCAGGTAGGGCCTTTAGGAGGTAATTAGATTTGGATGAGGTCATGAGGGTTGAACCCCATGATGGAATTAGTGTCATTTGAAGAGGAGGAAGAGGCCGAGTGTGGTGGCTCTCACCTGTAATCCCAGCATTTTGGGAGGCTGAGGCGGGAAGAAGGCTTGAGGCCAGGAGTTTAAGACCAGTCTGTCTCTACAAAATATTTCAAAATTGGCTGGGTATGGTAGCATGTGCCTGTAGTCCTAGCTACTTGGGAGGCTGAGGGTGGGAGGACTGATTGAACCCAGAAGGTTGAGGCCACAGTGAACTGTGATCATGCCACTGTATTCCAGTCTGGGTGACAGAGTGAGACCCAGTCTTAAAAGAAGAAAGAGAGAGAGAGAAAGAGAGAAGGAAAGAAAGAAACAAAAAAAGAAAGAAAGGAAGGAAGGAGGGAGGGAGGGAAGGAAGGAAGGAAGGAAGGGAGGGAGGGAGGGAGGGAGGGAAGAAAAGAAAAGAAAGAAAGAAAGAAGCTGCTATTTGTTGTATAGGATTCCTCACACTTTAGAATTGGCTGACCATATCCTGTATTTTCATTTAACTTGTTCCTCTGTTTCCTACATTTCCTGTAAACTAGTAAGTTAGATTTAGATCCTTGATTAGATTCAGGTTCAATTCTGGCAAGAATAATTCATAGATGGGGCTATATACTTCCTATTGCAACACACCAGGAAACATATAATGTCTACATATCCTGCTTTTGGTGATGTTAAGATTACAAATGAGTACAGATGTTTTTCAGTGTAATCCACACATTAAAAAGTTCCTCATCAGCTGGACGTGGTTGGTGGCTTAGGCCTGTAATCCCAGCACTTTGGGTGGCCAAGATGGGCAGATCACTTAACCAGTCTGGTCAACATGGTGAAACCCTGTCTCTACTAAAAATACAAAAATTAGCTGGGCATGGTGGCACACGCCTATAGTCCCAGCTACTCAGGAGGCTGAGGCAAGAGAATCGCTTGAACCTGGGAGGCGGAGGTTGCAGTGAGCCAAGATGGCACCACTGCATTCCAGCCTGAGCAACAGAAGGAGATTCCATCTAAAAAAAAAAAAAAGTTCCTCATCAACATTTTGCTTAGTAGCCATTGATGATCATTTCCTCGATCTATTATTTCATTAAGGATTGCACAGTGGTAACATTCTAATATTCCTTTTTGCATGAATTAGCTGGTATTGTTCTATAAAGGAGAGCTTTTCCTCTATCAGGTTATCCTGAAATGCAGTTAGTACAGGAATTACAGAATACATGCTTTTTTCCTTTTATTTATCAATTTTTCAGAATAACAAATTGGTCCCTACCAACTTTGAGAATTAAACAATATGGATTTTTTTTTGGAGCGTGAGTGTGGTGGAGGGTGACTATGAACTACAGTTTTTAAATATTTTTTTACTTGTTTTCAAAATACTATTTTCAGTTCTCAAAGTAAGTATTTCTAGGCTTCTCACTAAATACCATTGTGACCTATTTGTTTCTTTTCACTTTGACTCAGGCTTCATCAAAGTTATTGAGCCTTGGCTGGGCACAATGGCTCATGCTTTGGGAGGCCGAGACAGGAGGATTGCTTAAAGCCAGCAGTTTGAGACAAGTCTGGGCAATCTAGTGAGACCTTATCTCTACAAAAAATAAAAATCAGCTAGGCGTGGTGGTGCATGCCTGTAATCCCAGCTACATAGGAGGCTGAGGTTCTTGAACCCAGAAGGTTGAGGCTGCAGTGAGCCATGATCACACCACTGCACTCCAGCTTAGGTGACAGAGTGAGACTCTGTCTCTAAAAAATAAAGCAACACTTTTTTTTAAACAACAAAGCTGTCGAGCCTTAATAATTGCATTCTACTCCTGCAACCAAATACCGATTAGTTTTCTATATCAACTGACTCTTAGTCTATCCTGAGAGTGGTGAAATGCGAATGGTGTAGAAAGGGAGAGAGTTCCTAGACAGGAAGTTGAATTAGTGCTTTCTTTCTTTTTTTTTTGAGATGAAGTCTGGCTCTATTACCCAGGTTGGAGTACAATGGTACAATCTCAGCTCACTGCAACCTCTGCCTCCCGGTTCAAGTGATTCTCCTGCCTCAGTCTTCCAAGTAGCTGGGATTACAGGTGTGTGCCACCACGCCCAGCTAATTTTTTGTATTTTTTAGTAGAGACAGGGTTTCGACATGTTGGCCAGGCTGATCTCGAACTCCTGACCTCAAGTGATCCTCCTGCCTCGGCCTCCCAAAGTGCTGGGATTACACGTGTGAGCCACCATGTCTGGCCTAGGATTAGTGCTTTCTTTGGATCAACTCGGAAAATAGCCTCTCCCTGGCTCTTTTTCAACAGCTCCCAATCTGAAATGATCCCCCTGCTGAAAAATTCTGAACATATGAAGGTATTGGAGGCAAAGTTGTCTTGGCTGCCTACCATCCCTTTCCTTTCTGCTAGCAGACGTTTTTTTCCATTAAGAACTAACCCTGATCTGCCTGGTAGGCCAGCCAATCACATGGCCCTTGCTCTCAGACCAGGGTGGGGGACCTAGGACCCAAACCAGGCTCCTCAGCCAAACCTCTGATTTTTGCTTAAGCTGTTGACAATGATTTGCTCTCTGTTTCCTGGAATCACCAGATGTTAGAATCATCTCTTTCAAGGAGCAAAAAGAAATATGAGGTGTGGTCTTTGTGCATTTTAATCCCTAGACTGTAACTAGTCACATGATCATGGCTAAGGCCAGCTCTATCCCTAGGCTTATTTTGTTGATCATTACAATTGCTTTTTCACTATGCTAGTTTTAGTTTGGTTTCTTTCATTTAAAAGTAAAATATCCTTAACCCAAAGGGATAAACCAAAACAAAAAGGAAAATAGATACAGTGTATGGAAAAAAGAGTAATTTGGCTGAATGGCACAATATATTTCTCCAGACTTCCAATGTTTAGTCAATAAATTGTAAACCTGCAAGGAATTTTACAAGTTACAGGCATGGATCACATAATAATGTTTTGGTCACCCATGAACTACATACACCATGGTATTATATGAGATTCCATGAGATTATCCCATCCCAGTGGGAAAAGACCAGACACAGACCTTTCAATTCCTCATTCCTTTTTACAATTTTTTTTTTTTTTGTAGGGACAAGATCTTGCTGTGTTGCCCAGGCTGGTCTTGAACTCCTGGACTCAAGTGATCCTCCCACCTTGGCCTCCCAAAGTGCTGGGATTACAAACGTGAGTCACCATGCCCAGCCCAATTCTCCATTCTTTGTCTCTCTATTAGAACTCTTTGTCCACCTAAAACCGGCAGGACACAGAGATAAATACTTCGTGTTTGGCAACTGAGACTCTTGATTGCAAAACAATCCCACCTGTAAGTCCTCCATCTGTAACTTGTATACTCCTCCCTATAAAAGTCTAAGGCAAAACCACCCTGCCAAGAGACTCTGATCTTTGGATTTAGAATGGTTTTCCTATTGTAATAGCCCGAATAAGGTCAATTCCCTTACTTGTTCAGGTTTTGTATTTGACTATAGCACCCACCAAAAAAAAGCGGGAAATTTTAAACTAAGCAAAAAAAAAAAGTCCAAGCACACCTAAAGCAAGATGGGTCACAGAGTTGCAAGGAAAAGCAAAGTCTAGTTGCCTCAAAGCTGATTCCCTAAGTCATATACAGTCATTAAATCTGTATCTGGGGCAGACTGGGGTGCCAACCAGATTATTAAGCCATTATCCATTCAACTTCAGGGGAGGGGGCACTGTGAGGAAGCTCAATACAGGATTTCTGAATTTAATGAAATGAAGTCTATTAATTTGCTTTGGTGCTAATCAGCGGGAAGTTTAAGGTTAAGAAAGGAAAAAAAACAGCTCCTGATAAAAAGCTGGCCTGGCACCCACAGCTTAGTCTGCATGTTAGTCTTCTGTTGGGCATAATCTCACAGAATACTAACATCAGAAAGGTTACTCAGAGACCCTGATAAAGTAAGCCTAAATAAGGGCACTTCAGAACTTTGCCTAAGCACAGACAAATACAAGACCACTGTGCCAAAGTGCCCAAACATCCTATCTCTACTAAAATGAATGACTGCTACCTTCTTTACAAATGACAGCTTTATCTTTGCTCTTGTCTGCCCTCCCTATAGATAAAATTTGAGGCAGCCAATGGTAGAACAGCCAGTGGTAGAATTGATCCTGCTTTCTGACAGTATCCAATCTCAACAGAACAGTTTCCTTAGACCCTGCCCCAAATAATCCTCCTACTGAGACACCCCATGCTACAAGTAATAAATCTAACCTGTTTACTTTGGTTGGAAGGCATTGACAAGATGCCTTGGCTAAACAACTTGAGTTTGCAGAGGGAGGCAAATCATTAGGAGGCCACTGAAGAAAAATAATTGAAATTTGTATACAAAACATTTTATAACTGGCGGCAAATCAAAGGCTACTAAAGGAAACTGAGTCACCAAGGAATTAGAAAGGACTTCTCTGAATGGAAGGCTGTGCCAGGGAGTTTCAGGAGGCTGTGCACATTTTCATTATCTTTAAAAGGGTGTGCAGAAATAATCAATACAACTGAAAACACTTTCAGAACTTAATTCTACATTCCATTCTCTTCTGGAATGTCATGTTAATTATGTTCCCCTAGACTACCCTGAAATCCAAGAGGGATGTTATCCCCACACAAATCCCTAAAAACCAAAATGTTAGGACTAGAACATTACCATTTTGCAATCCCTAATGAAATAATAGATCTGAAAAATGATCATCATTGTCTGTTAAAGCCATTAGGTAAAATGTTATTTTAGTGCTCTTAGTCTCTGTATCAGGTAAGAAAATTATAAAATCCATGCACTGGGTGCCAAAAACTTCTTGCTGTTTCCCAGTATCCATCCATACTTTTTTTTTCTTTTGAGACTGGGGTCTCACTCTGTTGCTTAGGCTGAAGTGCAGTGGCAATCATTGCTCACTGCAGCCTTGACCTCCCAGGCTCAAGCAATCATCCCAGCTTTGGCTTCCTAAAGTGCTGGGATTATAGGAATGAGCCACTGTGCCCAGGCCCTTCCATTTCTATTAACACAGTTTAGCTGGTACCCAGTGCCCATAATACATGCCACTTTCCTACCCTTTTTGGCAGTTAGTTGTGGTCATGTGCCAAAATGGAATGTAGTGGGTACCAGAGCCTTTCTTGTCAACACTTTTTTTAAGGGACTGTATCTCACTACGTTGCCCAGGCTGGACATAAACTCCCAGGTTCAAGGGATCCTCCTACCTCAGTTCCTCCCCACCACCCAATAGCTGGGACCATAGGAGCCAGCCACTTCACCCAGCTTCAACCCTTTCTTTATACTCTTCTTCATTGCTTCTTCAATCCTGCTGCCTAGATTAGAATGCAGACATCCAGGATTGTGAGTCCAGGTTATGCTCAGTGGCAGAAGAGAAAAGGCAGGTGGATCTAGGAAACCATGGCTCATAGCTGTAATCTCAGTGCTTTGGTAGGCAAGTAGCAGAAGGATCACTTGAGCCCAGAAGTTTGAGACCAGCCTGGTCAACATAGTGAAACCCCATCTCTACAAAAAATTTAAAAAATTAGCCAGATGTAGTGGCATGCACTGGCGGGTCCCAGCACTTTGGGAGGATTGCTTGAGCCCAGGAGTTCAAGGTTACAGTGAGCTATGATCTCACCACTATACTCCAGCCTGGGTGACAGTGAGACAATCTCTAAAAAGAAAAAAAGGCCGGGCGTGGTGGCTGACACCTGTAATCTCAGCACTTTGGGAGGCAAGTGGATCACCTTAGGTCAGGACCAACCTGGCCGACATGATGAAACTCTGTCTTTACTAATAATACAAAAATTAGCCAGGCATGGTGGCGCATGCCTATAATCCCAGATACTCGGGAGGCTGAGGCAGGAGAATTGCTTGAATCCAGGAGGTGGAGGTTGCAGTGAGCTGAGATCGTGTCATTGCATTCCAGCCTGGGTGACAAGAGTGAAACTCCATCTCAAAAAAAAAAAAAAAAAGAGAGAGAGAAAGAGTGAAGTAAGAGGAGAGGATAAAGAAGGGGGAGGGGAAACGGGGAAGAAGAAGAGGGCAGAAAAGTAAAGGGAGAAGAGGGAAAGGAGGAAGGGAAGACAGGGAGAGGTGCAGGAAGGGTGGCAAAAGCAGAGGCCCAGAGGTTACATTGGAAACTGTTATGATGCTTTCTGGTACAAGTTATAATGTGTTTATTAACTCAAGTATGAAGTCCATGGATAGGATGGGCTCAGGCATGGAAGGTACAGCAGGGTATACCTATAGAGCTATACCTAGCTCTATAAAATGGCTACCATAGTAACAAGTATTATGCTAAAAGCATTGCTCAGAGGAAGAAAAGGGACCTTTTTCCTATCTCTCTTTCTTAAAAGTGAAGAATCCTTTTCTAGAAGCTTCCCAGCAGACTTGCTATCCAGTGTTACTGGCCAGAACTAGATTATATACCCATTACCAAAGCAATCACAGGCAAGGAGAATAAGGTAACCAGGAGTAGTAAACCATTCATACCATACAACATCTACCTCCAGAACTGGGGATGGAATCACCATCCTGAGTCACACAGGGCAGGGATAGACACAGGACCACTACTGTGGTTGTGCAAGTTGTATACTGCGCAACTCTAGGAGGCCTCACTCATATTGTCAGTTGTCAGGTTATTATGACAAGTTTCCAGCAGATGGCAGTAAATTGCTTGAGAAAAGGGTGTCTTTTCCTTTTTTTTCAAGTCACAGCCAGCAGACAAGGTCTAACAAAATCAAGATTCTGTTAGAAGGAATGTGAGGGTGGTGATTGGAAATGAGTGCTTGACAGGTAATGAGAGTTCTGCAACAGAAGGTAAATAATCTAACTTACAGTAAGCCTTTTTAAAATTATATATGGTAAATTCTATTTTAATGAAACAATCCATTCCAGGTTTAAGAAAAATATTGAATATTTTTATTCAATTCCATTATAGTTACTCTAAAAATAAAATTAGACAAACAGATATCCTACATTGAAAATCATGATGTACAAAACCCACTATTATTACCAATAAAAAGTTTAAAGTGTCAAGATTGATTTTTACAAGAACAGCATTCATACATCAAAAACCTAACCTCTTTTTTATACCAAATGATTAAGGTATACTGAAAATTACTACACCTCAAGAAAAGATATCAATAGATAAAATATTATCACTGAAGATTAGTCACATAGGCATAGTTTTAGGAAATTTAAAGAAAATATTAAAGTTCCTTATTTCTGTCAACTACATGTCCACGGAAAATAAAAATACAAGTCAAAACTAAACAGGCACAAAAATTAGATAAAGTTGGGAATACACAGTGATATGTCAGGAATTTTCTGCGGGTTTTTTTTTTTTCTAAAGACAGGGTTTCACCATATTGGTCAGGCTGGTCTTGAACTCCTGACCTCAGGTGATCCGCCTGCCTCAGCCTCCCAAAGTGCTGGGATTACAGGTGTGAGCCACTGCACCCAGTGGGTTTTTTTTTTTTTTTTTGAGACAGGATCGCCGTCTGTTGCCCGGGGTAGAGTGCAGTGGCATGGCCATGGCTCACTGCAGCCTCAAACCCCCAGGACTCAAGCAATCCACCTTTTTCAGCCTCAGCTGAAAACTGTAGTCGGGACTACAGCGCCTGCCACCACATTAAGCTAATTTTTAACTTTTTGTACAGATGGGGGTCTCCCGGTCTCCCTGTGTTGCCTAGACTGGTCTTGAACTCTTCTCCTCAAGCAATCCTCCTGCCTTGGCCTCCCAAAGGGCTAGAATTATATGTGTGAGCCACCTCGTCTGGCCTAGGAAGAATTTTTTTTTTTTTGAGACATGAGTCTCGTTCTTGTTCCCAAGGCTGGAGTGCAATGGCACGATCTCAGCTCACTGCAACCTCCGTTTCCCGGGTTCAAGAGATTCTCCTGCCTCAGCCTCCTGAGTAGCTGGGATTACAGGCATGTGACACCATGCCTGGCTAATTTTTTGTATTTTTAGTAGAGATGGGGTTTCACCATGTTAGCCAAAATGGTCTCAATCTCCCAACATCAGGTGATCTACCTGCATCGGCCTCCCAAAGTGTTGAGATTACAGGCATGAGCCACCGTGCCCGGCCAGGAAGTATTTTTTAAAGTGAGAATGGATAATCAATTTCCTCATTCCTATAACCACTATCATGTTCTTTAAATGTCAAAGCAAAACTGCACAGATGATATGAGATAAAAATGCAGGGGGTTATCCGAATCACAGCACCAAAAAAAAAACCAAAAACAAAAACAAAAATAATAACAAAAGAAAAGAAAAATGCAAGGGGTTTTTTTTGGATCGGTTTACACTTGAGGTCAATAATATATGCAACGTGTGCGATGAAACGGAATTCCTTTCATATCTTCCCTATGGTCACGAGCATAGTCCCATAAGTAATAATCCAGAAGAATGGAGTTGATCTCTCCATTAGGTTTTTCACCCTTTTGTTCAATAAGCTCCAGAAGACAATCCCGGATCAGCTCAACACACCAAAGCGAGCACCCTCTGATTTCCACCTCTTGCCTGTCTCCATACGAGAGCATTTCTCCTGCAAGGGGGAAAAACAGTAGGAAAAATCAATAGTCAATGATACAAAATCTACTCAGAACTTTACTGTAGAACAAAACATAGTATTTAAATAGTACTCATTTTAAAACTATAAATCTCAGACTTTATTTATTTATTTATGTTGAGACACAGTTTGGCTCTGTTGCTCAGGTTGGAGTGAGGTGGCACGATCTTGGATCAGGATCACTGCAACCTCTGCCCCCCAGGTTCAAGTGATTCTCCTGCTTCGGCCTCCCAAGAAGCTGGCATTCCAGGTGCCTGCCACCATGCCCGGCTAATTTTTTCTATTTTTAGTAGAGACGGGGTTTCACCATGTTGGCCACCCTGGTCTCGAACTCCTGACCTCAGGTGATGCACCTGCCTTGGCCTCCGAAGGTGCTAGGATTACAAGCATGGGCCACCACGCCCAGCTCAGACTTTATTTTTGGTAATTTAAATCATTTCAAAACGTAGGCACTGATTTTAAATAACAAGTTAAATTCCATAAAGACAGGGGCCAAGTCTGGCTTGTTTGTCTCAGTATTCCCAGGATCTAGCATAGCACCTTGCACATACTAGCTCCCCAATAAATATTTGATAAATGAATAAGTGATCATAAATTTAAAAATATGACTGTGAGTTATTAAAAAGATGGAATTTTAAATTGGGTTTGATACCAGAAAAAAAAATATTATGGCAGGCTGGGTGCAGTGCCTCACACCTGTAATGCCAGCAATTTGGGAGGCTGAGGCGGGAGGATTACTTGAGCTCAGCAGTTCAAGACCAGCCTGGGCAACATGACAAAATGCTGTCTCTGCAAAAAATATAAAAATTAGCCAGGCATGGTGGTATGTGCCTGTAGTCCCAGCTACTTGGGAGGCTGAGGTGGGAGGGTCACTTGAACCCAGAAGACAGAGGTTGCAGTGAGCTGAGATCACGCCATTGCACTCCAGTCTAGGCAACAGAGCCAACCTGATCTCCAAAATAATAAATATTTATTTTGGGAATATCTGATCCTGGAAGGTAGGCCACTGGCTGTGCCTTGCCACTGAGACTAGAGTAGGACTCGTGAACCAATGCCTCTAAGAAGCATAATGCAGCAGTCAGATGCAAACTGTAGTGAGCTAGGTAGTGTATGTAGTCCTATGCAAAGGTACTATATGTTTCCATATTTTTCTTATGACAGAAGTTAGGAAGTTTGATCTTTATGTGAAATTTCCTAATTTTCAAGTGTTGGAAACTAATTAAACATTGCTAACGTCACTATTCAGGCTAAACATAACACAATTGTAAGCTATATTTGGCCTCTGGCCACCAATCTGCACCCCTGCACAAAGCCTTACAGTACCCAAGAGATCTTGTGATTTTTAAGTAGTGTTACTTATGCCCTCTCCAACTCTCCCACGGGCTTAGGCAATGGTCAGTGGAACAGGTGGGAAAAAAGCAATTAACCAGGTCCCTCCATTTCCTTACTTTGCCCCAGGTGCCAGCACAGAGGCCCGTACCTTCCTCTTCAGTTTTCCTGTTAATCACTTCCTTCAAATTTGACTATCAACCTGCTAAAATTGCCAAGTCAACCAATTGAGTGGCTGGTCATGAAGGCAGATGCTCCTACCCAAGTAGAGCTATTAGATGAGACTACCACTCCAGTTCACGGCTGGACTGTAACCTTGAGGCAGAGGTACCCAGTTAAGCAGCACTCAGATTCCTCACCCAGGATCATAAATGTCTTGTTGTTTTAACCACTACATTTTAGTGTAATTTGTTACACAGCAGTAGATAATAGGAGTGGGTTGAACTGTGGCTCACAAAAAGATACATTCAAGTCATAACTCCTGGTAACTGAATGTGGCTTTGGAAATAGGGACTTTCCAGATGTACTCTGGTGAAGATGAGGTCATACTGGATTAGGATCAACCTTAAATCCAATGAAGGAGAGGTGAGACCCCATCTCTACAAAAAATGGAAAAAGTAGCCAGGCATGGTGACATGCACCTCTAGTAGCCCCAGCAACTCAAGAGGCTGAGGCTGAGAAGGGAGGATTGCTGAGCCCAGGAGTTTGAGGTTGCAGTGAGTTATGATCATGCCACTGCACTCCAGCCTTGGTGACACAGTAAGACCCTGTTTCTAAACAAAAAAGAAAGCATGTAAGAAAAGAAGAAGATACAAAGGGACAGGAGACACAAGGGTAAGAAGGCCATGACTGGTGTGATGCAGCTACAAACCAAGGAATGCCAGGGACTGCTGGAGCCACAAGGTGCTGGGAAGAGGCAAGGAAGAATTATTCCCAAGAGCCTTTAGAGGAAGGATGGTCCTGTCAACATCTTGATTTCAGACTCCAGCCTCCAGAACTGTAAGATAATGCATTTCTGTTGCTTGAAGCCATCTAGTTTGCGGTAATTTGTTCTGTCAGCCCTAGGAAACTACAGCAACTTACTGTATGGGAAAGAACATGGACTTTAGACAGAAAAAGACATTTGAGTGGACTGACAAACATAGTCAGGGAAGGTCATATGGCCTACGTATTTGATCTAAAAGCTGGCCCTGGAATCACAGTGAAAAGCTACATTTAGTCAAATCGCATTGTTAACCTTTATAACTGGCCAAGTACTATGTCTTCGGTGAAGAGAAGAGTTAAAGAGAATGGACAGCTTGTGATTTTTGCACATTAATTTTGTATCCTGAGACTTTGCTGAAGTTGCTTATCATCTTAAGAAGATTTTGGGCTGAGACGATGGGGTCTTCTAAATATACAATCATGTCATCTGAAAATAGAGACAATTTGACTTCCTCCTTTCCTAATTGAATACCCTTTATTTTTTTTTCTTTTTCTTTTCTGATTGCTCTGGCTAGAACTTCCAATACTATGTTGAATAGGAATGGTGAGAGAGGGCACCCTTTTCTAGTGCCAGTTTTCAAAGGGAATGCTTCCAGTTTTTGCCCATTCAGTATATTAGCTGTGGGTTTGTCATGGATAGCTTTTATTATTTTGAGATATATTCCATCCATATCTAGTTATTGAGAGTTTTTAGTATAAAGGGCTGTTGAATTTTGTCAAAGGCCTTCTCTGCATCTATTGAGATAATCGTAGTTTTTGTCTTTGGTTCTGTTTATGTGATGTATTACGGTTATAGATTTGTGTATGGTAAACCAGCCTTGCATCCCCAGGATGAAGCCTACTTGATCATGATGGATAAGCTTTTTGATGCACTGTTGCATTCAGTTTGCCAGTAGTTTATTGAAGATTTTTACATCGTTGTTCATCATGGATGTTGGCCTAACGTTTTCTTTTTCAATTGTGTCTCTGCCAGGTTTTGGTATCAGGATGATGTTGGTCTCATTAAATGAGTTAGGGAGGATTCCCTCTTTTCGTATTGTTTGGAATAGTTTCAGAAGGAATGGTACAAAGATTTATGTCTGGTAGAATTCAATTGTGAACCGGTCTGGACTTGGATTTTTTTTTTGGTGGGTAGGCTGTTAATTGCTGCCACAACTTCAGACCTTGTTATTGGTCTATTCAGGGATTCAACTTCTTCCTGATTTAGTCTTGGGAGGGTGTTAGTGTCCAGGAATTTATCCATTGCATCTAGATTTACTGGTTTATGTGCATTTTTTGTAGTAATACACATAAACTACATTGTTTGTAGTAATCTCTGGTGGTATTTGTATTTCTGTGGAATTGGTGGTGATATCCCCTTTATCATTTTTTATTGCATCTATTCGATTCTTCTCTCTTTTCTATTAGTCTGGCTAGCGGTCTATTTTGTTGATCTTTTCAGAAAACCAGCTCCTGGATATATTGATTTTTTGAAGGGTTTTTTATGCTTCTATCTCCTTCAGTTCTAGTTTGGTCTTAGTTATTTCTTGTCTTCTGCTGGCTTTTGAATTTGTTTGATCTTAACTCCTCTAGTTCTTTTAATTGTGACAATAGGGTGTTGATTTTAGATTTTTCCTTGCTTCTTATATGGGCATTTAGTGCTATAAATTTCCCTCTAGACACTGCTTTAAATGTGTCCCAGAGATTCTGGTATGTTGTGTCTTCGTTCTCATTGGTTTTGAAAAACAAATTTATTTCTGACTTCATTTCATTGTTTATCCAGTAGTCATTCAGGAGTAGGTTGTTCAGTTTCCATGCAGTTGTGCATTTCTGAGTGAGTTTCTTAATCCTGAGTTCTAATTTGATTGCACTGTGGTCTGAGAGACTGGTTAAGATTTCCATTCTTTCGCATTTGCCAAGGAGTGATTTACTTCCAATTATGTGTCAATTTTAGAGTAAGGGTGATATGGTGCTGTGGTTTGGGGTGGAGAGTTCTTTAGATGTCTATTAGGTCCGCTTGGCCTAGTTCTGAGTTCAAATCTTGGATATCTTTGTTAATTTTCTGTCTCATTGATCTGTCTAGTATTGACTGTAGACTGTTAAAGTCTCCCACTATTATTGCGTGGGAGTCTAAGTCTCTTTGTAGGTTGTTAAGAACTTGCTTTATGTAACTGCATGCTCCTGTATTTGATGCATATATACTTAGGATAGTTAGCTCTTCTTGTTGCATTGGTCCCTTTGCCATTATGTAATGCCCTTGTCTCTTTTGATCTTTGTTGGTTTAAAGTCCTTTTAATCAGAGACTAGGATTGCAACCCCTGCTTGCTTTTGCTCTCCATTTGCTTGGTAAATCTTCCTCCATCCCTTTATTTTGAGTCTATGTGTGTCTTTGCTCCTGAATACAGCACACTGATGGGCCTTGACTTTTTGTCCAATTTGCCTGTCTGTGTCTTTTGATTGGGGCATTTAGCCTATTTACATTTAAGGTTATTATTGTTATGTTTGGATTTGATCCTGTCATTTTGATACTAGCTGTTTTTTTTTTGCCCGTTAGTTGACTCCGTTTCTTCATTGTGTCGCTGGTCTCTACCATTTGGTACGTTTTTGCGGTGACTGGTACTGGTTGTTCCTTTCCATGTTTAGTTCTTCTTTCAGGAGCTTTTGTAAAGCAGGCCTGGTGGTAATGAATTCTCTCAGCAATTGCTTGTCCATAAAGAATTTTCTTTCCCCTTCACTTATGAAGCTTAGTTTGGCTGGATATGAAATTCTGGGCTGAAAGTTTTTTTCTTTAAAGATGTTGAATATTGGCCCCCACTCTCTTCTGCCTTAGGGTTTTTGCTGAGAGGTCCGCTGTGAGTCTGATTGGCTTCCCTTTATGGGTAGCCTGACTTTTCTCTCTGCCTGCCCTTAGCACTTTTTCCTTCATTTGAACCATGGTGAATCTGACAATTATGTGCCTTGGGGTTGCTCTTCTTGAAATGTCTTTGTGGTGTTGTCTATATTTCCTGGACTTGAATGGTGGCCTGGCTTGCTAGGTTGGAGAAGCTCTCCTGGATAATATCCTGAAGAGTGTTTTCCAGCTTGGATTCATTCTCTCTGTCACATTCAGGTACACCTATCAAATGTAGATTAGGTCTTTTCACATAATCCCATATTTCTTGGAGGCTTTGTTCATTTCTTTTTATTCTTTTTTCTCTACTCTTTCCTTCTCATTTTATTTCATTGAGTTGATATTCAATCTCTGATATCCTTTCTTCTACTTGATTGATTCAGCTATTAAAACTTGTGTATGTTTCATGAAGTTCTCGTGTTGTGTTTTTGAGCTCCATCAATTCATTTATATTCTTCTCTAAGCTGTTTATTCTCGTTAGCATTTCGTCAAACCTTTTTTCAAGGTTCTTAGATTCTTTGCATTGGGTTAGAACATGTTCTTTTAGCTCAGAGAAGTTTGTTATTACCCACGTTCTGAAGCCTGTTTCTGTCAATTCATAAGACTCATTCTCCATCCAGCCTTGTTCCCTTGCTGGTGAGGAGTTGTGATCCCTTGGAGGAGGAGAGGTGTTCTGGTTTTGGGTATTTTCATCCTTTTTGCACTTGTTTCTTCCCATCTTTGTGGATTTATCTACCTGTGGTCTTTGTAGTTGTTGACTTTCGGATGGGTTCTCTGAGTGGGTGTCCTTTTTGTTGATGATGAAGTTATTTCTTTCTGTTTTTTAGTTTTCCTTCTAACAGTCAGTCCCCTCTGCTGTAGGACTGCTGAAGTCCACTCCAGACCCTGCTTGCCTGGGGATCACCCGCAGTGGCTGCAGAACAGTAAGGGTTGCTGCCAGTTTCTTCTTCTGTTATCTTTGTCCTAGAAGGATACCCACCAGGTGTCAGCCTGAGCTCTCCTTTATGAGGTATCTCTTTGGATATATGGGGGTCGAGGAGCTGCTTGAGGAGATAGTCTGTCCCTTATAGGAGCTCAAGTGCTGAGCTGGGAGCTCCATTGTTCCCTTCAGAGCTGCTGGATATGTTTAAGTCTGTTGCAGTGGAACTCATAACCACCTTTTTTCCCAGGTGCTCTGTCCTGGGAAGGTGGGGCTTTACTTATAAGTTCCTGATGTGCTGCTGCCTTTTTTCAGGGATGCGTGCCCTGCAAGGAGGTTGTCTAGTCACAGTCTGCCAGCAGAGTCATTGCTGAGCGGCTGTGGGCTCTGCCCAGCTACTGTGTGAACTTCCTTGCAGTTTTGTTTATAGAGATACAGTTAGAACTGCCTCAGTAATGGCGGTCTGCCTCAGTAATGGCGGACTGTCTCTGTAATGGTGGACTGTCTCGGTAATGGCGGATTGCCTCGGTAATGGCAGACTGCCTCGGTAATGGTGGACTGCCTCAGTAATGGCAGATGCCCTTCACCCCACAGATCTAGACTGACCATGGTCCAGCTGTGCTCACTGTGAAGCTCTCAATCCAGAGCATTTCAGATTACTGGTCTTTGTGGGGGTGAGACCTGCCGAGCCAGATCACCTGGCACCCTGTTTCAGCCCCCTTTTTTCAGTTGAATGGGCGACTCTGTCTCCTATGTGTTCCAGGCACCTGTTGAAATGGTGCCCAGATTTATGTGAGTTTTTGTGCAGAGACCTGCTGCATAGCTGAAACAGCCATGCTGGAGACTCGTGGTGCTTTTCTATCCAGGAATCTCCTGGTCTGTGGGCAGTAATAACTCGTTTGGAAATGCGGTGATCACTCACCCTCTGTGTTCTCGCTGGGAACTGTGCTCCAGAGCTGTTCCTATTCGGCCATCTTGGATCATCTCCCTGAAAAAGTTTTAAATACTGCAGGAATTACCAAAATATGACACAGTGACATACACTGAGCACGTGCTATTGGAAAAATGGCACCGATAGGCTTGCTCAACACAGGGTTGCCACAAAACTGCCGTTTGTGAGAAATAAAACATCTGTGACATGCAATAAAGCCCAATGTGCCAAAATGAAGCATGCTTGAGTTAACTTTGCCAGTGGACCACTTCTTGACCAGAAAATTTTCATTCTGTTGTATTAAAAATCATCGGTTTTTTTTGTTTGTTTTTTTTTTTGTCTACAGCTTGTGCTTTGAAATTTTAAGAGGTCCTTCCCACCCTTGGATCACAAGGAAATGTGCCTTCATCATATTCTGTTAATTTATCATTTTACTGTTCATATTCAGTATTGATTTCAGTCTGAGTAGTTCTATGTAGGTGATGTTGGTTTTCTTCCCCTGCAGACACTGAAATGACTTCTAAATATCCACAAGTAACTTATCCTTTCCCCACGATTTCTGGGCTGTCTTTATTATGTAATGATTCCCACGTAGAAGAGTCTCTCTCTGGGGTTGCTCTCCTGTCCCCCTGGTCTGTGTGCCTGTCCTTGGTTTTGTATTGTATCTTAACTCCTAGTTGGGCAAGTTTGACTCAGCATTCCATGGACTTTTGTCCTTCCATAAAAAATTTAAGTTAGGGCCAGGCACAATGGCTCATGCCTATAATCCCAGCACTTTGGGAGGCTGAAGCAGGGGATCACTTAAGGTCAGGAGTTTGAGACCAGCCTGGCCAACATGGCAAAACCTGTCTCTACTAAAAATACAAAAAGAAGCCAAGAGTGGTGGCACACATCTGTAGTCCCAGTTACTTGGTACAGTGAGGCATGAGAATCTCTTGAACTTGGGAGGCAGAGGTTGCAGTGAGCCGAGATCACACCACTGCCCTTCAGCCTGGGTGACAGAGTGAGACACTGTCTTGAAAAAAAAAAAAAAGTCAAGTTTTTGAAGTCCTTAATAGGATAGTTGAAATTCCGATGGGTAATGTGAGTAGCATAAAGGCATTTTAAGCAGGGAAATGATAGGTGTGAAGGTGGGAAAAATGAGTAAGTCATGGTCAAAGCATGTGACCCATTTTTGATGAAGCTAAAGGTATCAAGGTATCTTAACATCACCAAGTTCTTTCTCTTTTCACAGTTTAACAAAGTTAAGGTCAAGGTATCAGTTATACTTTTATTGTATAAAAGCACATAAGACAATATATATCTTTTACTCATGCCAAGAAAACTACCTGCTTTATCTAGTTTGCTCTGATGTGCTATTTAAAAAGCAGTTTCACTTCCACATCAACAATTTCCTTCCTCTCTACTTCCTGTAATACTTGCTAACTTTCGCTTCTGGTTTGCTTTGACTCCTTTAATTTGGAAGTAATTTCTTTTCAAATAAGGTAAACATGAACAACTCTAATATACAACTTATACCTCTGTGTCTTAGTCAAAACAGTACAAACACCCTGGCACTTTTCTTCTTTAATTCAAATAGATGTTCACTACTAGATGACATACTAAGCTCTGTTGATTTTTGTGTTACTTAATTCCTCTTAAGAATAAAAGGAGAGAGGTTGGGCACAGTAGCTCCCACTTATAATTCCAGCACTTTGGGAGGCCAAGGTGGACGGATCATCAGAGGTGAGGAGTTCGAGACCAGCCTGGCCAACATGCCAAAACCATGTCTCTACAACAAATACAAAAATTAGCTGGGCATCGTGGCACATGCCTGTAATCCAGCTACTTGGGAGGCTGAGACACGAGAATCACTTGAACTCAGGAAGCAGAAGTTGCGGTGAGCTGAGATTGTGCCACTGAACTTCAGTGTGGGCTGCAGAGCGAGACTCCATCTCAAAAACCAACAAACAAAAACAACAGGGAGAAATGAAAGCCAAGTGACCAGGTCAAGTCAGACTCTGGTCAAACCAGGGTGAAACAGACAGCTCCACAGGGTGCTCAGGAGGAATCCCCAGCTCCTGTGGGGCTGAGCCGAGAGACCAGCTGGCGAATCCACTTCCTTTTCCCTCTTCTTGTCTTATTTCCATTTCTGCTTTGTTTCCAGGCAGGCACACACTCCATCTTTTCTTGTTGATGAGATGGTCCCCACTCCTCTGTCCTACCAGATTTAGGTCAGCTGCTCTGAGCACATGGCAAAGCAGCTTTACACTCCTGCACTGTGGAAAAACACTCGCTGAGCCTGAGTAATTGAAAGGAAAATGAATGCATACTGTCAAAACCTCCACTGCTATTTTCCCACACTGACGTCTATTTTCCTTAGGTATCTAGATACATTTAATTTCCATTTCCCTAGCTCCCTTCTTACCATCTGTTCATTTTATTATTTTTCCTTGTTTATACATTAACATTAAATATGCTCCTTTGAATGTATAATAATGACTTTCA
Source organism: Cacajao melanocephalus (assembly GCA_963573385.1). Taxonomy (NCBI): domain Eukaryota; kingdom Metazoa; phylum Chordata; class Mammalia; order Primates; family Pitheciidae; genus Cacajao; species Cacajao melanocephalus. The sequence continues at coordinate 43,616 of CAUYLG010022193.1, forward strand.
AAATTAAAAAATTTAAAGGGCTTATTACTTCTTTCTTCTAATTATTTATTTATTTATTTTGAGACAGAGTCTTGCTCTGTTGCCCAGGCTGGAGTGCAGTGGTGCGATCTTGGCTCACTGAAACCTCTGCCCTCCTGGGTTCAAGCAATTCTCATGCCTCAGCCTCCCAAGTAACTGGATTGCAGGCATGTGCTACCACGCCCAGCTAATTTTTGTATTTTTAGTAGAGACAGGGTTTCGCCATGTTGGCCAGGTTTGTCTCGAACTCCTGACCTCAGATCATCTGCCATCTGCCTGCCTCGGCCTCCCAAAATGCTGGGATTACAGTAGTGAGCCACTGCACCCAGCCTCTTTCTTCTAATTTTTGTTCTCAGCTCTCAGCAACCTGGCTTGGAGGCTGCGCCAAGAAGATGTGTCCTCCTCCATCTCAGCATTCTACAGGTAAGTCTTTAAACCATCTTTACGGCCCAGTGGTCAAATAGCAGCTCTGGGGTCAGACCGCTGAAGCTGCATCAGTTTCACCTCTCCTCTGCAGTTCATTATCCACGAGGCCATGGGCAGAGTCCTGGACCTCCCTGGTTTCCTGTAAACTGGGCTTGCTAATGCTGCCCCCAAAAGATTGTTGTCATTTTTAAACAAGAAAATACATGCAGTTCACGTAACCTGGTGATTGGCACATGGTGAAAGCTTGATTCATGGGGGCAGCCTTCCACCTGGCTGCCCACGAGGAGGACAGATGACAGGAGAGGAAAGAGCTCTGCTGATGGTGGGAAGGTAAAGCAGTACCGCCCTCTGTGAGCAGTAAAGCTCAAGAAGCCAAGCGTAATGACCCAGCACTCCACTTTTATGATATCCTAGAAAAGTTCCCACATACAGGCAAGGAGGCAAGATCAAGAGTGTTCATTACAGCATAGTTTGTGATGAGGACACATGGAAACTACCTAAATATCTCAGAATAAGAGAACTGGTAAATATATTGTGATTTTTATACAATCAATGGCATACAGAAGAGGAAAATGAATGAAACAAAAACACAAGGAAAAACTTCAAAAGTATAATATTGAGGAGAAAAGCAGATTGCATGCAGTGTGACAATAACCTCTTGTAAAGTTTCAAACATATAAAACAGTAGTGTGGATTGTATCGGCACACATACATGCAGAGAAGTATAAACCTATGTATGGGGGAATACAGATGAATTCAGAACCGTGATGACTTTAGGGAGAGGGTACATTTAGGGACCCTCAACTGCATCTATTTTACTTTTTTAAAGGATCTGAAGTAAATGTGGGGCAAAATGTTAAGATCTGATAAAGATGGTTTGTGGGTGCATGGGTATTTTTATATTATTCTCTACATACATTTAAAAAGTCTGTAATATTCATAATAAAAACAACTAAAGGTCTTATATGTTGAAACTTACAGTACTCACAGAAATTAATGCCTTATAACCTATAATATTCTTCATCATATCTACTAAAAATGATTGGTGTTGGCGGGGTGCCATGGTTTATGCCTGTAATCCCAACATTTTGGGCGGCCAAGGCAGGTGTATCATCTGAGGTCAGGAGTTTGAGACCAGCCCGATCAACATGGTGAAACTCCGTCTCTACTAAAAATACAAAAGTTAGCTGGGTGTGGTGGCAGGCACCTGTAATCCCAGCTACTCGGGTGGCTGAGGCATGAGAATCACTTGAACTGGGGAGGCGGAGGCTGCAGTGAGCCGAGATTGCACCACTGCACTTCAGTCTGGATGACAGAGGAATACTATGTTTAAAAAAAAAAAAAAAAAAAAAAGATTGGTCTATTTTATTTCATAGATGGCCCACAAGAGGGAGAGCTAGAACAAGTAAGTTTAACAAGAGAACAGCCTCCTAGGGTTACTAGGGCTAGGCCGGAGTGCTCTGGAAACTAGGTGTCATCAGACACGCTTACACCCTCTGCTATGAGAAGCGACGCCCATACCCCATGTTCCCAAATCTGCAGAACAACTCCTTACAGCAAAGAGGACATATCACAGGGCCCAGTGACAATCCAAACAGTGTTTTAAAAAACACAATATAACCAGTTGTTGACAGATAAATAACACCCAGCAGCTAGAGGAAGGGAATTGAGAGTGCGGGCAAACAGGTGTGACCCATGGGTGTCCCTGGCACCTATGGCGGGTGCTCCTTCCATTCCTTTGGAAAGCTTCCTAAGGCGCTGTTTTTCTTGTTATTCTGTACATTTGGTCCACTAGAATTCTCAGAAAAAGGCTGCCAGTGGCCAATTCACCAGTAAAGAGCTTTTATTACACAATCATATAATAAATATGACCTAAGTGCTGGCTTTTATCCAGGCTAATGCCCAAAGAGAGAGGACCGTGTTCTGTCCACCTTTGGAGACTGGGCTTCCTGGTGAGGGTTGGGGGCCTTCTCCTAAAGACCAAATCAACCAGAAACCAGAAGTGAGTCTTAGAAAACAGCAGCACCACTCCTCTAATGTCATCTTTGAAAGAACCATGACAATCTTGCCATTCAAGGATGGAGCTCTCTCCAATGTAGCTCACAGGAAATAAAGCACCGAGTTTCAACTAAGACAGGAGTGAGTGTGATTCTGGGTTCACCACCTACTATTTGGGTAAGCGAATTAACCTCATTAAGTCTATGTCCTTTCTTTGTAAAACTGGGAAAATACTACTTATGTGCCAGTTGCTCTAAGAGTGAAATAAGTTCTAGTAGAGCGGTACATTTCTCAATTCATTGTTAAGAACTGATGGTCTTAACAAGGTCAAGAATTTGCTCCATAAATGTTCGTTTCTTTTTCCTTTCCCCAAACAAGGGAGAAAGGAATTCGTTTCATGATCACTGTTGTGTAGAAGAGGTGATTAAAGCCTTTTGCATTCATATTGGTGCCCCGACCACTAAAATTATTTGGAGAAAGACATTTCTATGTGTAGCTGTGTATACAGACATAAAGATAGACAAATATATATTGTATACAAATAACACATATATGAATATATGTTAGGTGTGTGTATGTTTATTATACTATAAGCTGGTTTCCAAAAAGGATTTGCATCAGTTTAAGAAAAAAAACGACAAGAAAAATCATGCAGCCATTTAAATACTTTTGTTCTCTGCTGGTGGACGAGCCAATCAGCATAACGTTTCTGAAATGCATTTTGTTATATGAAGAGTCTTAAAATGTTTATTTTCCCACTTCTAGAAATCTATTCTAAGTAAATATTAAAAGTCAAATGTAGATCATGTTTTAAAAGAGTTTATTACAAGCCTTATTTTGGCAACAAAATGTGGAAACTGCCCACACGCTTAACAGTGAAGAGAAAAGGTAAATAATTAGAAATGCTATAATATCAAGTGAAAAATCACAAATTGTGTATACAGTATGACTGCAACTATGCATGGCCATAGAGATGCACACAAAAAAGACTGGACATAATCACCTATAATTTCACCATCGCTGGTAATCTTTTGGTGCAATTATTTTCTTTGCGTGATTTGGTATTTTCAAATTTTGCAAGGGTTCTTTCATAAAAGAAAATATAAACACAATATTAAAACAACAACAAAAAATAGTTTGTGTGAGAGCTAAGAAATGATCAATGCCTTCCCAGATGTCGACCCCCCAGCCTACTTCGGACCTCATCCTGTTTGAGCTAACTGCAGCATCTGACGCTGCGGACCCTTCCTGCCTCCAGGAATCCTTTTCCTGTGATGTCTTCACTGTGTGTGAAGAGTGCTGTGATTGATTGACAACGCCTGCCACGGGCACAGAGGGGAGGAGTGGGTCGGGTGCACTACACATCTGCCATCTTCTACTTTTCCCTTGACAATCGCCTTCCTTCCCATGGCATCTTCTCATGTTCTTGCTAATGCTTGAGGCCTACGTTCCAGCATCTTTCATCCTCTCACCTCCGTACCCCTCTATTCCACTCCATCTAGTCTTGCTATCAGGGATCTTGAACTTCACAGGTACAAACTGAACTTTCTTCCTTTTCCCTTCCTACTCAGAACCTCCCCACTTTTCTCTGTTTTCCCATTATGCCAGCACTTATATATATATATATTTTTTTTTGAGATGGAGTTTTGCTCTTGTTGCCCAGGCTGGAGTGTGCAGTGGTGTGATCTCAGCTTACTGCAACCTCCGCCTCCCGGGTTTAAGCAAGTCTCCTGCCTCAGCCTCCCAAGTCGCTGGGATTATGGGCACCCGCCACCATGCCCAGGTAATTTTTTGTATTTTTAGTAGAGACAGGGTTTTGCCATGTTGGGTAGGCTGGTCTCAAACTCCTGACCTCAGGTGATCCACCGCCTTGGCTTCCCTAAGTACCTCCCTAAGTATTACAGGCATTAGCACCACGCCCAGCCCACTTTCCTGGTTTTTAAAGGTAAAAACTTTGTATCTTTCTTACCTTTTTCCATCTTTTCCTCCCAACCCAATGAGTCATGGAGCCCTTGGTGCGACCTCAGAAATGGGCTCATATGGAGCCACCGTGGTCAGGCCTGCGTCTGTTCCACATCCACCGATCCCAGCAGCTGCCACACTGGCTTCGCTCTGTTTCTTTCCTCCTCACTTTGTTGCCAGGGTTATGGTCTCATCATCAAAATAGAGACTCACTTGCCTGCCTGAAGACCTGTCGCCGCCCTTGGCCCACTGCTGGGTCACCGACTGCACTTTGCCTGTGCCCCCCGCTCCACCTGCTCCTCTTATCCCACACGGCGGTGGCCTGTGTCCCGGCTGGGCACCTTTCTGCCTGCAGGGCCTCTTGCCCTCCTGTCCCAGATTTAGTTCAGAAGCCCCTTCTGGGAAACACTGCCCAGCATCTGCAGTGGGCTGTCCTGCTGGGTGTTCCCTGCAGTCCCTGTTACCTGGGCTGATGTCCCTGTTCCCTGTCTGTGCCCGAGTGGACTGTGGCTCCTCCAGGAGGCACCCATGTCCCTGCCACCTCGGGAGGCCCGCTGACAGCCTGCTCCTAAAAACATTCTGCTGAGTGAATGAATGAGAGAACAGAGGAGGTAGATGTTTTCAGCAGAGCCTGAGGAAAGATTGCCTTTGTATTTGAGCATTCCATGTGTAGATATTCTTGGTAGTTAGGAAAGATTGGAAGCAGAAGGGATTACACAGTTCCCATTGTCTAGCCCCGTATTAGACCTCTGAGAGGAAGAACTGTTTAGGGGCCCTAGGACCCAGTGGCGTTTGCTTATTTGAATTCCCTTGCCCAACACCCTCGCCCCAAACTCCAGGGCCAGCCTGAGGAAGGACACTCTGGGAAGTGTGGGTGACAATGACAGGGACACAAACACTGATCCTGCCCGGGTGCGGTGGCTCACGCCTCTAATTCCAGCACTTCGGGAGGCCGAGGCAGGCAGATCACAAGGTCAGGAGTTCGAGACCAGCCTGGCCAACATGGTGAAACCCCGTCTCTACTAAAAATACAAAAATTACAAAAATTAGCCAGCTGTGGTGGTGCACACCTATAGTCCCAGCTACCTGGGAGGCTGAGGCAGGAGAATCGCTTGAACCCAGGAGGCTGTGGTGGCAGTTGAGTCAAGATGGTGCCACTGTACTCCAGCTGGGTGACAGAGCGAGACTCCATCTAAAAAAATAAAAAACCAAAACATTTTTCTTGTGTTTTATTCCCTGTCCAGAGGATCCCTGAGATCTCAGCATCCAAACACCTCCCTCCACCTGACGGGGCCCCAGGGTGGTGCAAACGTTCTCCTTGGCAGTCCTTGAAGCTTCCTGGGAGCTTCTAGGACGTGTGGGGTGGCAGGTCGTGATATCAGCCCTCTCCTCTGCCATTTCCCTCCATGCTCCACCCCTCCTGTGGATGACCACATTGCCCCAGCTCAGAAATGCCCCTCTGGTGTAGATTTAAATTATTTTTATTGCAATAGCACTTTAAATACACAAATGCAAAGTATTGAAGCATGTGAATGGTTGAACTCCTTGTACTTACTCAGCTAGGGAAACATATTTACAAACAAAACCTCAAAACCCTGTAGAGTGTGATCATTGAATGTGGGGGATGATGCTCTTTGGTTGAAACACAACCTCTGAAGTGTGTTTTCACAGAGAAAAATAATGCAGTCTTTTGTCTGGTTTAATGTTTAATCTGCTTGAGTATTTTTAGCTTTAATAATAATATAGAGAATGTCTTTTCATATCAGTATATTGTGCAAAATGTCATGATTAACATAAGGCCTTTGTTAACTGGTTTACATTCATCACGCCTCATATTTAACCAAATTCTGCTAGCAAGCAATCTGAAATGTCAACTTAAGTGAGATAGTATTACAAACTGTAAAACCGTATCTCACATAAAGTTAGCAATAGGGTGATATTGTTATCTACATTAAAAAATATCTAGTTTAATACTGCCAGGCTCAGGAATAGAAATTAAAATTGGTTATTAATCCCTGCAGAAAGAAAAAAAGTCTTAGTTCAGCATAGGCTGTGGAAGGAAAGCAATGAATGCTGGAAATGATGCATTTGTGCAATTTCAAGCACCGTCTGACCATAACTTAGGCTTTCTTACCGTCGTTTTCATTTCATCTTCACGTTAAAATATCCACACTTCTGAGAAACCTGTGTTTGCTCAGTGATGTTAATATCATTGGACTTACCTTGCTCCAAAACTTCATGTACACGCTACACTGATTGCTGTTCTCTCATTAGCTCGTGAAAGGTAGAACAGCCCATCACTCCAACACGGTGCATCCGTGTCTAAACGTGTGGTGTTACTCATTTAAGAAAGTGATGTTTTAACTATGAAAATAGCTGTCAGTTGCAAACTATGACTGCAAAAGAAGAGTTTTATCTTTATAATTATCAAATAATTTAACATGGCTACAGTATGGTTTATCGTGACTCCTGCACGTCAGGGGACAGTTCCAGGGAGGTGACATGGGCTCAGAATCAAATCTTATCGAGTGTCAGTTATCCAGATGGATAGCAGCACCCCAGCACTTCCTGGGTGTGCCTCTGTGCCTGTCACTACTTCTGGAGGAGCCCTGGCTAAGCCAGACTGGGGTCCCAGCTCAACCTTTTCCTTTACACAGACCTCAGGTGGAGGAGCAGTTGACGTCACTACTCCAGGAGGAAATGCCCTGTGGGGCAGAGGGCCAGGTGAAGCCTTGGAGACCCTCTGCCTCACTCCTTCTGTATGCGCAGGGCAAGCTGTGGGGAAGGAAGCTGGTCTCACCAGAGAGGGTCATCTTCCTAGGGGCTCAACTGACAAGCTCCCTGCTACAGGGCATGGAGCCATGGAAACCCCAGCACTGATTTCGTAGAGGCAACAGAGATGTCAAAAGAAGGGCACTGTGAAGGCTGCAGGTTCAGCACTGATCTACCTTGCATTCCCTGGCTGCCAGTGTCATATCTTAGAGTGGAGAATGAATGGAGAATAACTCCCTCTGGCCATGGTACTAAGGAGAGACAGAGTGATGATTCTGAGATTACTCAAGGCTTTTTTTGTCCAGAGTGTGTGTTCAAGGGCCAGGGGCAGTGGCTTATGCCTGTAATCCTAGCACTTTGGGAGGCTGAGGCAGGTGGATCACCTGAGGTCAAGAGTTCAAGACCAGCCTGGCCATCATGGTGAAACCCCGTCTCTACTAAAAATACAAAAAGTAGCCAGGCATGGTGGTAGGCACATGTAATCCCAGCTACTCAGGAGGCTGAGGCAGGAGAATTGCTTGAACTAGGGAGGCGGAGGTTGCAGTGAGTCAAGATCACACCACTGCACTCCAGCCTGGGTGACAGAGCGAGCCTCCATCTCAAAACAAAACAAAACAAAACAAAAACAAACAAAAAAAACCACCCCAAAACAAGGTACAAAGTCCATGTTTAAGGAATTAGTCTCAAAGGGACACTCAACCCAACGCAATTTTGACAAGGTCAAGTAAGAGTAGCTCCATCTTGCCATGTGCCGGGCACCATGCTAAGCACTGTAAGCCTTAGTTTATCCTCCCATTTAACAATGTTTGGGTGCCTATTGCTGTGTACGAACCATCCCAAATCGCAGTGGCTGAAAACAGCCATTCAGTTCACCTCAGGATTCTGTGGGTTGACTAGATTTGGTGGGACATTTTTCTGCCCCACGTGGTGTCTACTGAGGCTGCGGCCACCTGGGGACTGGCCTGCACCGCTCACTGGGTCTGGGGCCCTGGCAGGGACAGGTGGAAGGCCAGGCTGTGCTGGGATCTGGGGATGGCTGGGCCTCTGTCTCTTCTACACACTTCTCCATACAACGTTTTCACCTGGAGGTGGAGAAGCAGGCCGGACAGACTTCTTCCTCAGTGGTGCAGAGCTCCTCAAAGCACAAAAGTAGAGGCCACGAGGTTTTCTTGTGGCCTAGACCGGGAGTGGCACAGCACCATTCTGCCACTTTCTGTTGGCAAAGTGAGGCACAGAGCCAGCCCAGTTACAGAGTGGGAGGGGCTGCACAGGGGCTCGGAGAATGGCAGGGGCGGTGGTCACCCAAGTAATGACAGGGGTCACCCAAGGCAGCAGCAGCTCAGCAAGATGGAGCCACTTGAGTTCACATGCAGCTGACTGGTCTATTGCCAAGACTGACGATTCAAATCCAGGTCAGCCAAACTTCAAACCCACATTCTCCGCTGCTGCTAAACCGATCATCACCCAGGACACACAGAAAAAAGGGGCAGAGGCTAAAACGCGTCACAAAAGCGAAGAGCCATCCTGTACCAAGGCTTGCAAGTCATGCTGAGTCAGCTTTTAAAATAGATTTTAGTTATGCCCAGAAAAACAGGAACAAGAAAGAAGAGGCTCCCTGCTTGGGACAGATGGTGAAATTTAACAGATGAAAAAACAGAGCTGCTGAACTCTTATTTGGCTTCTATTCTATCAAGGATCGTTATCTTCAAACCATGAAGGGCAGAGCAAACATCAGTCTGAGGGAGGCTATGTATGCACAGACTCTGAGTCAGAAGTCCTGGGGTTTGCTCAGCTCTGCTTGGCCAGCTGCTTTCATGCAAGAAACCCACGCTCGTCCTCCAAGACGGTATCCAGCTCTAAGAGGAGAAAATAAAATCAAGCACACAGGCCATCTGAAGGTTAAACGAGACCTGTGATAAATAGCGAGATAGCCCAGACCTAGCACAGAGCTTTGCTCAACCAAGGTTAATTTCCATTGAGGAGGTCATGTGACCATCTGATTTGAACAAATTAGATTTCAAAGGGTGAAGGAAGTGCTATATACAGAAGACATCGATAGATGTATGATGCGCTTTAAAGAATGCTGGAGGCCACATGTGGCGGCTCACACCCATAATTCCAGCACTTTGGGAGGCCCAGGCAGGTAGATCACTTGAAGTCAGGAGTTTGAGACCAGCCTGGCCAATATGGTGAAACATGTTTCTACTGAAAATACAAAAATTAGCTGAGCATGGTGGCACACATCTGTAGTCCCAGCTACTTAGGAGTCTGAGGCATGAGAATTGCTTGAACCCTGGAAGTAGAGGCCAGGTTGAGCTGACACTGTGCCAGTGTGGTTCCAGCCTGGGCAATAGGGTGAGACTCCATCTCAAAAAAATAATAATAAAATAAAGAAAGCTGGGAAACAGTAAAAGTGCAAAAAAACTAAATCAGCTGTGGTCCTGAATTCCAAAAGAGGCAGGCAGGTGTTTGAACAAAATATAGCCCAATACAACTGATTTTAATCCTGGACAAGGTCCTAGATGTAAATCATAATAACATCTGTGCAACAGAAAACTTGCAGTCTTTAAAAATCATGTTGTAAAAGCCTATTTCATGATAAGACGGACTGTTCTCACTACAGCGAGTTATAAAACTGATGGCAGAACGATATGTATGCTATTATCTTATATCTTAATTTGGATAAAAAAAAACCTTGTGAATGTGCTCTCACAAAACAAGGGTTCAAAGGTCCAAGGCTGTCCCTTTAATCCCTCTGCAGATGGCTTTTCCTCTTTCTTTGTCCACAGGACATCCGTCCACCAAGACTGGCCGGGCTTTCTCCAGTCTTGACCGGGCACCTGGGAGAGGTCAGCTGGCTGGCCTGGTTGACCTTTGATCTCCACTCCAACCCAATCGGTTACCAGCATTTGGTGCAAACGTGGGTGCTAGGCCTATCCCTGTGATTTAGGGGACAGTTCTCAGAGAGGATGAGGGGTTGTGAGTTGGCCACAAACCCCCAAAGATGACTGTTATACATAGCTGGCAACATGCATGAGAGAACAACAAAAATGACCCACAATCCCACACACCAGGTGTCTATTCACCAGGGCTCCAGGAGGAGATGGTTGGCACCCACAATTTACGTAATTTGTAATTTGAAGAGAGATTAATAAAGGGACTGTTTACAAGTCTAGGGAGCCCCAGAGGATGGTCCACAGCCCTGGAGCTGGTGACAGCAAGGCACCTCAGCTCCCTCAGCCTGAAGAGGTGAAGAGAGCGGCTCCCAGAGCCTGTAGGACCTGCCAGCAGTGGTCAGGGGACCCAGCAGCACTGAGGCCACCGTGGGGAGGGAATGGCGAGGACACAGTCCCAACTTCCCTCTCCTCCCTCGGCCCGGTGGCCCGGATCGGGGTGGGGGTGCCTTCTACTGGTCCAAGCCAACCAGAAGCCAGAGGTCAAGGTGCCCACTGATGCAGCTCACGAATCTGCAAACAGAAGGTATTCAGCATGTCTAATGACCTTCAGCAGAATTTTGCTTTACAAAAAAACATAAGGGGTCCCAGATTTAGATTCTGTTTCACAGCTGGCTGTTTTCACGAGCGTCATATTAGAAACACCTTTTTCATGTCTCCAGAAATGAAATGGCTGATTAACATTCTTCTATAGGGTCGTGACAATGAGCCATTCTCTTATTTAGCATCTGGGTCATTTTCAGTTTTCATCCTGATGTCTTTAGGTTTGGTAACTGTCTGCTGTAGAATGCCACATCCTCCCTTTCCCCAGAGATTTGACACTTGGCATCGTAATTGTCTGTTGTCTGTCTGCCTCCCTCCTAGACTGTCTTGCCCTTGAGTTCCTTTGTCTCTGTAGCCCAGCTTCTAACAATGCCTGGCACAGAGTAGGCACTCAATAAATATTTGCGGCACATAGAACAATGAACACATGACAAGACAGCCAGTGAAGGTTGAATACTGGCCCTGGGGCATGAATTTCTCTCATCTTTGATGCACACCCGAGAGTGCCAATGAAAGTGCCAGAGTGTGCCACCCCAGCTTGGCATTGAGGCAGCAGGCTGCAAGGGAAAGAGGTCGGGCTTAGCTCCTGTATTTCTGAGGGTTTTTTTTTTTTGAGATGGAGTTTTGCTCTTGTTGCCCAGGCTGGAGTGCAGTGGCACGATCTTGGCTCACTGCAACCTCTGCCTCCTGGGTTCAAGCAATTCTCCTGCCTCAGCCTCCTGAGTAGCTGAGATTACAGGCATATGCCACCACGCCCAGCTAATGTTTTTGTATTGTTAGTAGAGACGGGGTTTCACCATGTTGGCCAGGCTAGTCTGGAACTCCTGACCTCAGGTGATCCACTCATCTCGGCCTTTCAAAGTTTTGGGATTATAGGTGTGAGCCACTGCGCCCGGCCACCTTTCAGGTTTTAAGAGCACGTTCCTAAATATCTCTGCCTCTCGGTTCCTCTTTGCATAACAGGGGCACAGGTTCTTACAGCTTTAGCCCCGGGTTTCTAATCCTCGCAGCTCTGTCACTATTATTCTCTTCCCTTTTTCAGTAGCATTATTACCCAAGAATTTGTTAGGCAATTGTGTTGAGATAGAAAAGGGAAAAATGCCAGGTCAAGCTAAGTTTTCTATTAAAAGAAGTCCAAGATTACAGTGGAGAGAAACTAATGGGCAGAGGCACCAGCAGGAGACAGGAAGCTGGAATTGTGACCGAACATTCTCCACCAAGACAAATGCACATGTCAGATTCCCCTCCAATTCCAGCAGACATTTTTTTTTCAAGACAGAGTCTTGCTCTGTTCCCCAGGCTGGAGTGGCGTGATCTCTGGTCACTGCAGCTTCCGCCTTCAGGGTTCAAGCAACTCTCCTGCCTCAGCCTCCCGGGTAACTGGGATTACAGGTGCATGCCACCACACCCAGCTAATTTTTGTATTTTTAGTAGAAATGGGGTTTCACTATGTTGGCCAGGCTGGTCTCAAACTCCTGACCTCATAATCTGCCCGCCTCAGCCTCCCAAAGTGTTGGGATTACAGGCGTGAGCCACTGTGCCCAACCAAATTCCTACAGATTTTTGATTGTTCAATATTTATCAAATCTGCCTCTTGGAAAAGCCTTGATGCACCTGAGGAAATCTTATTCAGTGACAAGTTTTTATACTTCAAGCTGAATAATCATAATAAAGCAAGTGAAATGGCTCCTAGCTTAAGATGAAGAGTTGGTGGGGCCTCAGGAACTTAAGCTGGGAGTACATTTTCGCTGGTTCTATGATGACAATTAATAAATTAGGAGAACCCCTGTTTCTTTCTTTCTTTTCGTTCTTTTTTTTTTTTTTTTTTTTTGGAGACAGGGTGCCACTCCGGTTGCCCAGGCTGGAGTGCGGTGGCACGATCTCAACTCACTGCAACCTCGACTTCCCAGGCTCAGGCGATTTTCCCACTTCAGTTCCTGTTTCTGTTAAACTTTTCTTTCTGTTAGTGTCTAGCTCCTTCATTCCCATTTCAAGTTAAATTTCAACTCTCTGGCGATGGCCTATTTCCGGTTGGCCCTTCCTGGAAGTAAGTTTAGGCATTTCCTGGGTCCCTCCTCCCAGGCAGGTGCAGAATTCAGGCTCCGGTCCTCCCGGCTCTGTGAGGCTGCCGGAAGCTCTGTGTGGCCTCTTTGCCGCTGCCCTCTTCTTGGTTCCTTGGCCTGTCACTCTGTGTGCAGGAAGGACCTGGCTGAAGTCTGGGAGCCTGGCAGGTGGCCTGACAACAGGCCGGCTTCCCGTGCCTCAGGGATCTTGGCCCTCAAGTCCTGGCACTGAAAGTCGCCTTTCTTTCCTTCGCCTTTTATTTCCTACCATTTGGAGTTGGGGATGGAAGTCAAGCAAGCCACGTCTTCTCGCCGGAGTCCAGTTTCCCACTGGAGTCCTGGGTGCTGCCTCGGCCTTGCGATTCCCATTCTCCAGCTCCACCAGCCTCAGCCACCTGCTCACACGGCTGACACTAGATGTTGTTACAACCGAGCCCTGTACCACCTCTGAAACCTCAATTTCCAACATCTGCCGCTGCCACCTTTTGTCCCCCGACCCCTGCTCACTCGCTCTGCACCCCCCCCATCAACAATCCCCCCACCCGGATGAGGCTCCCTTCCCCAGCCCATACTTTCCCACTCTCCAGCATTCCCGGCTCTCACCTCCTGCCTCGTCAAACCCCAATTCCACTCTGATGCTGCTTCGCAAACCCACTAACCTCCCTTGCTCGCTTCTCCCTCTGATGTATAGCCCAACGGCGATCGAGCCCAGCCATTTCTCACGCTACCTTAGTTGATGGACATGGCTGGAGAAACCGGGTTAAATATGCTTCTTCCAAATCGGTTTCAAATGGGCACCCGACCCAGCCTCACTTCCCAGCTCTCAGTTGATGACTTCACCAAAGCTGACAGATAAAATATGTGCTATCAGGCCGGGTGTGGTGGCTCACACCTGTAATCCCAACACTCTGGGAGGCTGAGGCAGGCAGATCACTTGAGGTCAGGAGTTCGAGGCCAGCCTGGCCAACATGGTGAAATCCCCGTCTCTACTCAAAATACAAAAATTAGCCAGGTGTGGTGGCTTGCGCCTGTAGTCCCAGACGCTTGGGAGGCTGAGGCAGGAGAATCGCTTGAGCCTGGGTGGTGGAGGCTGCAGTGAGCCAAGATTGCACCACTGCGCTCCAGCCTGGGCAACAGAGCGAGACTCCATCTCAAAAAAAACCAAGTGGTATCAAATGAGAACTTGCCATCTTCCCGACCTCAGTCCCACTGTCATACTGCCTGTGTCCCCCAGGGAGTTCCTTTTCCTCAATCTGTCCTCTAAACACTGGGACCTCAACGTCTTATACTTGTGTTTCATCTCTGTCTAGACCCCTTCCCTAGGTAACTGTTCTGGATTGAATTTTGGTCCTTCCGAGATTCCTGTCCACCAGAACCTTATTTGGAAATAGGGTCTTTGCAAAGGAAAGCAGGTTAAGATGAGGTCATACCGGAGCAGGGTGGGCCCTCACCCAACGACTGGTGTCTTCATACAGGAGGAAGATTTGGACGTCGATAGAGGGGAAAGGCCATCTGATGGCAGAGGCAGAGATGGGGCAATACGGCTGCAGGCTGAGGACGTGCAATCATGCACAAGTTAGATCAGAAGTTGGAAGAGGGTGGGCAAGATTCTCCTCTAGAGCGTTTGGAGAGGGCGTGCCCCTGCTGACGCCCCGTCCTGGACTCCCAGCCTGCAGAACTGTGACAGCATAAATAGCTGTTGCTTTATATCAACTAGTATGTGTACTCTGTTATGACAGTCACAGGAAACCAGGACAGCAGTCCTTTGACTTCTAACATCTCTACACCGATGACACTGAAAATCTATAACTCCACCACTTGTATCTAAGTCTCAGGGCTACAATCCATTTGCTCAGCATCACCCTTTGGATGTCAAAAGGCACCTCAAACTTACCATGGCCCAAAGAGAACTCCTGAATGCTCCTAAATCTGCCCCCTGCAAGCCTTCTCCCTGCTCAGTAAATGAAACCTATGCAATTTCTCAGGCAAAACTCATCATATTCTCTGGTACTTTAGCTCTATCATCTTTCTTTCTTTTTGGAGACAGGGTCTCGCTCTGTCACAGGCTGTAGTACAGTGACCCAATCACAGCTCACTGAAGCCTTGGCCTCCCAGGCCCAAGTGATCCTTCCACCGCAGCCTTCCAAGAAGCTGGAACTACAGGTGCACGCCACCACACCCAGCTGATTTCGTTATTTGTTTGTAGAGATGGGGTTTCACCATATTGCCCAGGCTGGTCTTGAACTCCTGGACTCAAGCGGTTCACTTAACTTGGCCTCCCCAAGTGCTGGGATTACAGGTGTGAGTCACCGCACCTGGCCACTATATAAAGCTAGAACCCCAGTGCAGGTACCCATCAGCCCTGGCCTGGAGCATCCTCTCTCACCTGGACAACTTCCTGTGTCCCAGCTTCTGTTTGGACTCCTCACATATGGGGCATCCCGCATGTAGCTGCTGGGGTGGCTGCTCTGCAGAGGAAGTCAGAGTGGGTCTCTCCTGACCCCAGGGGTGAAAGGCACGCGCGTGCCAAAGGGCAGCAGGCCCTGCACTGCTGCTTCCTGTCCTCCCCACCTCCAGCCTGGCCTTCCTGCTGATGCTTGCCTGTGCTAAGCTGGTTCTGAGGGCCCATGTGGGGAACTATGTTCCTGTCTCACTCCTGTCCCAACAGGGGACAAGAAACAAAGTGCAGCTCTCCTATTTAAATAAACTCCTGAGGCCAGACGTGGTGGCTCACACCTGTAATCCCAACACTTTGAGAGGCTGAGGTGGACAGATCACGTGAGGTCAGGAGTTCAAGACCAGCGTGGCCAACATGGTGAAACCCTGTCTCTACTGAAAATACAAAAGTTAGCCAGGCATGCATGCCTATAATCTCAGCTACTTGGGAGGCAGAGGCAGGAGAATCACTTGAACCCAGGAGGCGAAGGTTGCCGTGAGCCAAGATCGTGCCACTGCACTCCAGCCTGGGAGACAGAGCGAGAATTTGTCCAAAAAAAAAAAAAAAAAAGAAAAGAAAGAAAGAAGGTTCTCAATAATTCATTGATTCACCAGTGAACAAGCCTGAGTCCATTCTGAGCAGATGCTGTGGACTTGGCTTACTCCTTGGATATGCAGTTCCATTTGAGGAATGCAAAGGAAAAAACTATTTCCTTACACTTTCCCTGGAACCCGACTTCAAGAAGCAGTGCTTTGTCTAAGAGTCTCCCGAACAAATGCAATAAAACTCTAGCAGCTGTGCACATTCAAGGGCGTTCCTGCCAGGTCTGGGGCCAGCGCTGCCCAAGCAGTCCGGCCACACCTTCTCCAGCAGCATTGGGAATGGGTGTAGAATCCCAAAAGGAGAACACTTCCCTTGTAAACAGACCATCTCTTCTAGGCTGAGCAGGGCCATTATCCGGAATTTACAAGGTGCTGACTGTTTACACAGTACTTTGTTCTATTTTACTAAGGTAGCAAGGTCTAGAGCAAACATTCACATGCAGATGCAAAAGTTGAATCAGAAAGCCCTGGATGTATTCCCAGGTTTGCTGCTGACTTAGGGGATTTTGTAAAGGTCATCTGACTCCTTGGTGCCTGTAGAGTGAAATTTTCCTTTGCTTTACTACACAGAGATGTTGCAAAACCCAACGAGATGCTGGTGAAGTGTCTCAGAAACTTGGAATCATCGGGGGGACTTTATTCCCTAGTGCATCATCACCTGAGATGTCTGTGTCACTAAATCCACTGCGAGAAGAGGAAGCTAAGACAACCATAGCGGGACTTCGGCCTGGGGGTGGCCTGGGCCCTCATCCCCTGGTAAGTCCAGGGCTTACCTGTGTATTCCTCAAGGCTTGTGGCAGAAAAATCAGGCCTCAGGACTGTCAGGATCTTGCTGCCCCCAGCTGTGCTCTTGGGGAAGTATATCTTTCCAGTCTGGAGGGAAGCCTCCATGTGTTTCCTGCTTCTGGCCAAGGCATACTGTCTCCGTCCCAATTGTCCTTAGGTTTCTAGAAAACACAAAAGCCATAGGGGCTTGCTGGCTCTCGCATCCCTCCCCTGAAGCAAAAAGTAAAAAGAGAGATTGCCTGCCTAAGTGGGAGATAGGAAAGTGGGAACCAGGGCTGTGGGTTGACTTGTGTCCTCCCAAAAGGATACTAATATATGGCAGTCTGAATCCCCAGGACCTCAGAATGTGACCTTATTTGGAAGCAGGGTCATTGCAGGTATAATTCGTTCAGATGAGGTCATCCTGGAGTAGGGAAGCCCCTGATGCATTAGGACCAGTGTCCTTATAAGAAGATGGCCTGGCCGGGCACAGTGGCTCACACCCGCAATCCCAGCACTTTGAGAGGCCGAGGGAGGAGGATCATTTGCTTCCAGGCGTTTGAGACCAGCCTGGGCAACATCATCAGACCCATCTCTACTGAAAATAAAAACTTGACTGGGCATGGTGGGGCACATCTGTAGTTCCAGCTACTGGGGAGGCTGAGGCAGGAGGATCCCTTGAGCCTAGGAGGTTGAGGCTGCAGTGAGCCATGATCAGACCCATGGGGAGCCACACGTGAAGATGGAGGACTAGAGCACTGCATCTAAAGCTAGGGAACGCCAGGGGTTGCAGCAACCACTAGGAGCCAGGAAAAATCTCCCGCAGGCTTCAGAGGGAGCACGGCCCTGCAGGGAAACTAATGTAGACAGGTGTTGAAAAGCAGAGATGATTATGTCTCAAACTATTTCTCCTCACCTCCACAAGTCCCAAATAAAAAAACAAAAATGACTGAAGTAACCAGTTAGTTGATTAGCAGAGGGACACTAGATTTGGACTTTTTTTTTTTTTTTTTTTTTGAGTTGGGGTCTCACTCTTTCACTCAGGCTGGGGTGCAGTGGGGCGACCTCAGCTCACTGCAATTTCCACCTCTGGATTCAAGCAATTCTTCTGCCTCAGCCTCCCGAGTAGCTGGGATTACAGCCACGTGCCACTACGCCCGGCTAATTTTTATATTTTTAGTAGAGACAGGGTTTCATCATGTTGGTCAGGCTGGTCTCGAACTCCTGACCTTGTAATCTGCCCGCCTCAGCCTCCCAAAGTGCTGGGATTACAGGTGTGAACCACCACACCCAGCTGGACTTTGTTTTTTTTAAGCCAATCAAATTTAGCATGGGGGCTTTACACCAGTTTTAGCGACGCTAATGTTAATCGGTTCTGATAACGCAACACCATTGGACCAGCTGATTCTGGCGTTGAAGAAGAGGTAGAGGATGAGTACAGGTCATCAGGGAAGAAATGAGGACAGCTTTTCGGGGCCACAGCAGGGGTGTGCTCGAGGGAGCTGAAGAAATGAGACTGGACAGGCAACGTGGAGTGTTGAGTGCTGAAGGTCTTTAACATAATTGATTGGTTTTGTTCATGGGAAACCAATTTAAGTGTTAAAGCTGGGAATTGCTATAGCAAAT
Source organism: Cacajao melanocephalus (assembly GCA_963573385.1). NCBI lineage: Eukaryota > Metazoa > Chordata > Mammalia > Primates > Pitheciidae > Cacajao > Cacajao melanocephalus. The sequence continues at coordinate 61,782 of CAUYLG010022193.1, forward strand.
GCAGTTCTTTAACAAAATGTAGTAGAAAAAATAAGGGCTCTGAAATTAGAACCAGGTCTCCAAATGCTGATTTCCCCATTCACTAGCTGTGTGACTTAAAGTAAATTAGTTCACATCACTGGGAATTAAGCTTTCTCAAGCCGTAGAAAGAGACACCAGGGGAATTCTGGGGAGATGCATAGAGGTGGTAGCAGGAGAGTCTTTGGATTTTCTCAAATCCGCAAGTAAAAACATACAGAGGAACTAAATAGGGAAAACAAAAACCCATGCACAGCAGTCACAAAATAATTAGGTGTCGAGTGTCCCCATCAGCCCACAAATACAAGCAGGTGGAACCAGTCACTAAAGCCGTAACACCTGCACAGTGTTAGCATCTGTGTGGGAGAACGCAGGGGAGTCACGGGCACCTAATACAACAATAGGATGAACCTGGCTGCGCCGTTCGGTTGGAGGACTTAGGACAGAGACTGAAACTGGGAGGGGCTTCGTCTATTCCAATAGGGAATATGAGAGTTCTGCTGCAAAATCTTCAAGGATTGGATCAGTCCAAACTTCAGAACTCTTGAAACTAGCCCACGAGGGCCCCTGCCTGGATAGGGCCCCACACTAAGAAGAAATGTCTTGGAGTAAAATCAAGATTGAGCGGAAGAGGGAGAACAGAAGTGAAGAAAAGAGAACATCCAGATAAAAGCAGGGAAACCACACCAGTAAACCCTGGCAAGCAAGCAGCTACACGAAAACCACAGAAGGATCTCTGTTAAGTTAAAAAGAAAGAAGAAGCTATTCGACCCAAGCCTTCTTATGAAAGTCAGGAAAACCAACTTCATATAAAAAGTAGCAGCAGAAAAGTATCAAGATCAAATCTCATATAAAGGTACTATTTAGAAAAAGAACTAGAGTCGAATGACATCCTTACAAGCCACGAGGGTGCACCGGAGTGACATGCTCCCCAGACAGATCAAAGCTGTCCTGTTGCATCTCCGTAGCTGCATAACACATTGCCACCAACTTAAAACGTACGTTTATTATTGCGTTGTTTCTGTGGGTCCTCCGCTCAGGGTCTCACAAGGCTGAGGCTGCAATTTCACTGGGGCTCAGGGGCCTTTTCCAAGCTCACTGGTTGTTAGAAGGATTCAGTCTGTTTTGATTATAGAACTAAGACCGTCAGCTTCTAGAAGCTGCCCACTAGTCCCTGCCACATCGTCCCTTCATGATCTGGCGGTTTACTTCTTCAAGGCCAACAGGAGAGTGTCTCTGCTGCTTTGAATCTCTCTGACTTCTCTGTCCCTGTCCTCCAGGCTTTTATCAGAAGGAGTCACATGATTAGGTCAGGCCTAATCCGAGCCTCTCGATTAACTTAAAGCCAGCTGATTAAGGTTTTAATCTTACATCCGAAAGTCCCCTCACTTTTGCCATATAATGTAACCTAATTCTGACAATAGTACCCCTTCATATTCAATAGGTCCTGCCCATGCTCAAGGAAAAGAAATTATGCATGGCACATATACAGGTAGGGGTTATATTAGAATGTACTGAAAAAAAGCTAAAAGCTTTAAGAAAATGACATAGATGCAAAAGAACAACATAAATCAAAATTAGAAAGTGAGTTGACAGATATAAAAAAGAACTAGAAGGACCCATCTTAGAAATGAAGATTAAACTAGAAGAAATTAAACTACAAGAACAAAAAATGCAACCAACAATGAGAACGAAAATAGAAGGGAAATTTAAAAATCCAAAAGGACAAATAAAATAGTAAGAAGATTCAAGAGTGTGACAAATGGTGAAGATAGACGAAGACCCAATACATGAATAACAGGAGTCCCTGAAGAAGAAAACCAAAGCAAGGGGTCAGAACAAATACTAAAAACTATAATTCAAGAAAGCATTTCTGAAATAACAAGGATTTAAAAGTCTATATTGAAAGAGAACACCTGAAACTATTGACCCATACAAATTAACACCAAAACATATTCTAGTAAAATTACAGGACTTTAAAGAAAAAGAAAAGGTTAACTTTGAGTAGCTAGATAAAAGAAACTGACTTCCAAAGAATACTAGGTTATCATAAGACTTTTCAACAGCAATATTTTATGCTGCAAGAGTAACAAATTTGAGTTACTCAAAGAAAGAAGTTGGGAACCTGATATGATTTGGCTCTGTGTCCCCACCCAAATCTCATCTCGAATTGTAATCCCCATAATCCTCATGTGTCAAGGGAGGAATGAGGTGAGAGGTGACTGGATCATGAGGGTAGTTTCCCCCATGCTGTTCTCGTGATAGTGAGTGAGTTCTCACGAGATTTGAGGGTTTTATAAGGCAGTTTTCCCTCCTCTTGCTTACTCTCTCTCACCTGCTGCCATATAAGACATGCCTCTTCCCTTTCCACTATGATTGTAAGTTTCCTGAGGCCTTTCAGTCATGTGGAACTGTGACTTAATTAAACCTCTTTTCTTTCTTAATTTATCGGCGTTTTCACGCTGCTATAAAGACACACCTGAGACTGGGTAAATGGACTAATACAGACCCTAAGATTTTATATCAAGCAAAAACCTTTTTCAGTATAAAGAACACACACTGTTTATCAGCATGAAAGAACTCAGAAAATATTGTTCCTTTGACCTCTTTTGAAGGAATCTACTGGAGAATAAGTTTCAGACAACTAAAGTTCAGCAAAGCTCAACAGAAGGACTGGTGGTGAGAAGTATGTAGTTACTTGTAAAACTAAGATGAGTGAGGATTTAAAAGAAGAGATTGTAAAATGTGATACCTATATAATCTGATAATTATAACAAATAGAGAATGAAGATACTATATAAACAAAATTTTAAGTGTTTTAATAATCATAATGTGGTAGTATTAGTATTGTTCTGAGAATATAGCATGTGGGGTAAAGCAAATGTGTAATTATGGGATATTTTAATCCTATTATCCCACATATCTTTGAGAAGTATTCTCAGTGTGGGAGAAAGAAGATACAGGTGGAATGTAGAAGTGGTTAAGTAAAAACCTTGTTTTTTCTCAATCTGAATTTTAAAATCTTCCATTAAGATATACAGGTTGAGTAGATATCACATCTATCGATCTATCTATCTATCTATCTTCCACCTGCGCCCCCCCCACCCGCTCTCTCTGTCCTATTATGTCTATCTCTCAAGAGAACCCTGATGGATACAGGCATACTGATTTTCATTAACCTAATTAATTCCACTTCATTCTATTAATTTAGAGGAGTGGGTAAAGACATCTATAAAGTACAATTGGTGCTGGGCTTCACCCCATCTTGGAATGACTTTCCAAACATTATGGGATAAGTTGGCCCAGTATAAGGTTAAACCTGAAATTTTATGCATCAGAGTTTAGGTTTTGACACAGATTTGCTAATGTCAGTCTTCATGCCCATGTGACTCTTACTGGCTGAATTTGAGCCAAGACAGTAAGAGAGTGAAGGTTGCCAGTAGCCTACCCCTGCATGCAGTCTCTAGGCTGAGGGATAGGGCTGTAACTGCCTATATGATTAATTTTTAAGACCTTGGAGAATACCTGGCTTTAAAAAGAACAACATCTTCACCTACTTATGTGGCTAGTGCCTAACTCCAGCTTAGAATTCTTCAAAGGTTTGATTTTTGTTCACAGTTTTACTCATCGTTTTAGTGATGACATACAGTTTCCTTACTGACCTCAGCATAGCCAACATACAAGTTCTCATCCTGGGCTAAACAGCCTGGTGCTCTTCCTTCCAGTTGCAGTCCCTACAACACTGTGGTCAGAAGCAACTCAGGAGAGCAGAGCAAAGGGCCGGGAACTGCTGCCTGTTGGTCAGTGGGACCACAAGGTAACTGAAAACCGGGAGGTAGGAGGCCAGAAGTGGGAAAATGAGGCACTGAGGGGTTTTTATTTTTATTTTAATTAACTAATTAATTCATTAATTTTGAGACAGGGTCTCACTCTGCTGCCCAGACTAGAGTGCAGTGGTGCAGTCTTGGCTCACTGCAACCTTTGCCTCCAAGGCTCAAGAGATTCTCCTGCCTTAGCCTCCCAAGTAGCTGGGATCACAGGTGTGCCCCACTACTGTCCCGCTAATTTTTGTATTTTTAGTAGAGACAGGGTTTCACCATGTTGGCCAGGCTGGTCTTGAACTTCTGACCTCAAATTATCCACCTACCTCAGCCTCCTAAAGTTTTGAGATTACTGGCAAGAGCCACTGCACCTGGACCTAGTTTTTATGTTTTTATCGTAATTACACAAATATAGTCAAGTTGGTTAAAAAGTCAAATTAAAGACAGACATTGGACAAAGCCTTCTTATTAAGACAAATAAACAAAAAACTATTTGCTCTTAACTCCCCGTAGGAGGAACTACTTTAAAAACATTTTTCAAATGGGCTCCTTAGATATGTGCCTCCATATCACATAGCTCTACGGGCTTTTCAAGGTTAAGAGGCTCTACATTTTAGAACTGATCCAAATTCCAATGCTTGATATGCAATGATCTTTGAAAGAGAGAAGAACCCAGTGCCATAGTTTTGAAAACTCTAAATATTGAGCCATGAAATCTCCTATTAGCAAGGTACTCAGCAAATATCCAGATGATGGCAGTTCATTACTCAAAGTTTTCATGGCAGGTGTATTTGTTTGTTTTCTGTTGCTATAACAGAATAGCTGAGGCTAGGTAATTTATTTTTAAAAAGAGATTTATTTGGCTCTCGATCCTGGAGGCTGGGAAGTCCAAGACGCATGCTACTGGCATCTGCTCAGCTTCTGGTGCTGCTTCACCTCGTGGCAGAAAAGCAGAAAGGCAAATGGATGTGTGCAAAAGGAACCAAGCATGAGGACAGGCCTCACTTTATAACAATCTCATGCTCAGGGTGACTCATCCAGTCCTTCGAGGGCAAGAATTCACTCAACAAAGACGCTAGACATGGCATTAATCTATTCATGAGGGATCTGCGCTCATGACCTAAAGACCTCTTAAAGGTCCCACTAGCTGTCAACACTGGCAACTAGATGAGTTTTAGAAAGGGAAAAACCACAGCCAAACCACAACAGCAGGTTTGAAGGGCAGAGCTGAAATACCAGAGTCAATGTCCAGGAAATGTGTATTTTATTTTATTTTATTTTATTTTATTATTTTTGAGAGTCTTACTCTGTCACCCAGGCTGGAGTGCAATGGTGTAATCTCCGCTCACTGCAACCTCCGTCTCCCAAGTTCAAGTGATTCTCATGCCTCAGCCTCCAGAGCAGCTGAGATTACAGGTATATGCCACCACACCTGGCTAAATTTTTTGTATTTCTGGTAGAAAAACGGTTTCACTATGTTGGCCAGGCTGGTCTCAAACTCCCGACCTCAGGTGATCTGCCTACCTCGGCCTCTCAAGTGCTGGGATTACAGGCCTGAGCCACTGCACCTGGCCAGAAAAGTGTGTTTTAAATTCTTTCTTAAAATGTTGCCTTTTGCAGACTTAAAATGCTCCCTGTTGTAGCATTTGCAGTGTTTGGCATGAGAATACTCCCATAAGACAGTCTTTGAACTACAACTGCTGAGCAAAAAGGCCGGCACGGAGCTCAGGGGAAAGGGCCCAACCCAAAGGTGTCTTGAATTCCTTCAATACCGATTCTTCACCTTGAAGGTTAAGATTTATGAAAACTCAAACCCTTCTATGGAGGGAGGAAGGTGGTTCATGTAGAGCTGATAATGACCTTCCAGGATCCTTCCTCCAGATCCATTTTAACGGAAAAGAAGAGCCCGAATTCCTGCCAGGAAGTCTACTTCATCTCCCTGCGCTCCCAAGATTTCATAGTCTCTCCTTCCCTCCCAGTCCCACGTTGGAAGGAGTTGGGGACATGGTGTTAGCCTATGAAAGCTGTTTGATGACAGCAGCCAGTGCTACCTTCTCAACCACAGTTCAACATATATATAAATTATACATACAATTTTATTATTTATTTATTTTGAGGCAAGGTCTCACTCTGAAACCCAGGCTGGAGTGCAGTGGCATGATCTGGGCTCACTGCAGCCTCTGTCTCCTGGGTTCAAGCAATTCTCTTGCCTCAGCCTCCCAAATAGTTGGGATTACAGACGTGCGCCACCATGCCCGGCTAATTTTGGTATTTTTAGTAGAAACAGGGTTTCCCCATGGTGGCCAGGCTGGTCTCAAACTCCTGACCTCAAGTGATTTGCCCGCCTCGGCCTCCCAAAGTACTGGGATTACAGGTGTGAGCCACTGCGCCCAGCCTAAATTATACCTATGATTTTTAATTGTTGGAACACTATTAGATAATTATATCTTTTCATGGCCACACTTTGTAATTTGGTTGCCCTGCTAAAGAAAGTCTCCTCTCCTTATACACTTTTCCTCCAAGCCATTAAAGCTTTCTGGAGGAACTTTAAAGGTACACATTCAAAACTTTAAAAGATCTGCTGGGGTGATATAGTTCACTTCTGTTCACTTTAGATAGTGCTGCGGGAAGAATGGAGATTTTACAACCTTAAGTCTCCTCACCCGAGAATGTGACTGCTGCTCCGTTGATTCCAGTTTTCTTCAAGTCTCGTGCTGAAGTGTTTGTTATTTTCTTCATGTCGGAGCTGCACGTTGTTCACTTTACACCTTGATTTCATGATCACATATTTCATCCCTTTAATTTTCTAGCTGGTTATTGTTATTACAGTTTTAAAAAGCAAAAGCTTCGTGTATTTATTTTCCAGCCAGTCACTTTATAGAATTACCTTACTGGTTTTAAGAGTTTTTCAGTCAACTTTAACTTGTTTACTTTCTATTTATATTATCAAATAGAAAATCTTGAGTCCTTTTTTAATACTTGTAATTCCTGGTCTATCCAGAATTTAATGAGGATACCTCTCTTGCTTCAATGACTCTGTTAGGTTTTTTTAAAATTACATTATGGAAATAACATTTGATTACTGTTTCACCATGGATTTGTTTAATTCAGGGAAGAATACTGGGTTGGTTTGGATGAGGGCTCTGTACATAGCCAGGTTCCACCAAACATACAGAACATGGAATGCTGTGTGATCAGGAGACAAATCTGATATCCATGCATGAGGGGGACTGCAGGCTGAGACTGCAGATGGAGAAACCAGGCAGGCGGAGCCTCAAAGGAGAAGTTAATAGACAGCTACACAAATAGGAATTCTAGGGGCAGTGGGGAAGAAGGTGGGGTGTAGTGGCCCATGCCTGTAATCCCAGCACTTTGGGAGACTGAGGCAGGTGGATCACCTGAGGTCAGGAGTTTGAGATCAGCCTGGCCATCATGGTGAAACCCCGTCTCTACTAAAAATACAAAAATAAGCTGGGCATGGTGGTGGGCACCTGTAGTCCCAGCTAGATGGGAGGCTGAGGCAAGAGAATCGCTTGAACCTGGGAGGTGGAGGTTGCAGTGAGCTGAGATCGTGCTACTGCACTCCAGCCTGGGTGACAGAGCCAGACTATTTCTAAAAAAAAAAAAAAAAAAAAAAAAGAAGCAACAGAAGAGAAGGAAGAGAAACCAGATGAAAGAAAGAAAAAGAAGGAACATTTCCTAAAGTAGAGGAAGACTTTATCTTCAAATAGAAAGGGACCACTGAGTGCTGATTAAAAAAAATAATAATAAAGGAAATCTCATCTAGACTTGTCCTGGTGAAAGTTTTAATGTTAAGGATAATGAGGAAAAAAAACTACATGTATTAAAGGAAAAAAGTTTGTCTTCAAAGGGAAAAAAATAGGTATGCATTAGACTTTTCTACAATACGAAATGCCAAGTGGAGCAACAGCTACAGAATCTTAGGTCAGCAGATCGTGATTTCCTCAGTCTTTGTCCAGCCAATTTCCTCACTGCAAGTGCTGCTGAAAGACGCTCACAGATCTGCAAGGACTCATAAATACCTACTCCCGGAAAAGCGCTCAGCCAGAAACTCCAGGTATCACTGTGTCTATTACTGAACACTTATACAATTTCAATGAATTTTATACAAGTAATTGTGTGCATGTGATAAAAGTTTTGACTGTACGTTAAGTATGAAATGAAAAGTGAAACTCTTTCTCCCTGTAATACACTGATAGTCTCCTCTCTGAGTCAGCCCATTTTAACAACTTTGGTTTCTGTTCTTCCAGTGGTTACTTTTTTTAAAGACATTTTCTTTATTTATTTTTCCAACTTTTATTTTAAGTTCAGGGTTACATGTATAGGATGCGCAGGTTTGTTCCACAGGTAAATGTGTGCCGTGGTGGTTTGCTGCACAGACATCCCATCACCTAGGTATTAAGCTATCCTTCTTGATGCTCTTCCTCCTCTCAGCCCCTGCCCTCCAACAGGTCGCAGTGTGTGTTATTCCCCTTCCCTGTGTCCATGTGTTCTCATCATTCAGCTCCCACTTATAAGTGAGAACATGTGATATTTGGTTTTCTGTTCCTGTGTTAGTTTACTCAAGATAATGGCTCCCAGCTCCATCCATGTCCCTGCAAAGGATATGATCTCATTCCTTTTTATGGCTGCGTAATATTCCATGGTGCATATGTACCACATTTTCTTTATCCAGTCTATCACTGAAGGGCATTCAGGTTGGTTCCATGCCTTTGCTATTGTGAATAGTGCTGCAATGAACATACACCTTTATAAGAGAATGATTTATCTTCCTTTGGACATATCCTGAGTAATGGGATTGCTGGGTTTGCTAGCATTCCAATATGCCAACAACAGGCAAGCAGAGAGCCAAATCATGAATGAATTCCCATTCACAATTACCACAAACAGAATAAAACACCTAGGAATACAGCTCACAAGGAAAGTGAAGGATCTCTTCAAAAGGAATTACAAACCACTGCTCAAAGAAATCAGAGATGGCACCAACAAATGGAAAAACATTCCATGCTCATGGATAAGAAGAATCTATATTGTGAAAATAGCCATACTGCCCAAAGCAATTTATAGATTCAATGTTATTCCCATTAAACTACAATTGTCATTCTTCACAGAATTAGAAAAAACTGTTTTAAAATTCATATGGAACCAAAAAAGAGCTCAAATAGCCAAGATAATTCTAAGCAAAAAGAACAAAGCAGGAGGTGTCACATTGCCCAACTTCAGACTATACTACAAGGCTACAGTAACCAAAACAGCATGGCACTGGTACAAGAACAGACACATAGACCAATGGAACAGAATAGAGAACCCATAAATAAGACTGCACACTTACAACCATCAGATCTTCAACAAACCAGTGGTTACATTCACACACATTATAAATGTGTGTTAACCCTGTTTTTCTATTAATCAACTTTATATAGTATTATTGCAGAAATAAGGCTTTATCTATCTTTCCCCCTCTTTTCCATCCTCTTCCAAGTTTTTAAAATTGTGTTTTTGCTTTTGGCTCATCCATTAGTTTCATCTGTAATTTAAAAAATATAAAAGAAACCAAAACATCTATTCTTGATCCATGAACTAGATTGTAAAGTTGCAGAACTGAACAGTCCTCACTTCTCACCTTCCTATGTCTTTCAGCCTCACTAATCCTTTTACAGTTAAGATTTATAGCTTCCATATTCTGTTCTGTAACTTTAAAATATTTTTCTACAGGTTAAATATTGAAAACTGATTTTATCAGTTCAGTTGCAATTAATAGGAACCACGATGGCTATTTTAAACCAAGAAATTTACTAGAAGGAACTAGACACTTTCAAATGTTTTCAAAGGACTGGCAGAAAAGGCTCTAGGTAGGACTTTCAGGAACGACTTCCACAGGTGTCCGGCTAGGGCCACTGTCATCTCTGCCCCAACAGGAAAGTGGGGGAGTGAGACGTGCTGTGGGCTCCAGGAAGCCCGTTCAGGTGTGACACAAGAGTCCAGAAGCTGCCCTTCATGCTTTTTCTTTTTCTTTTTTTGAGATGGAGTCTTGCTCTGTTGCCCAGGCTGGAGTGTTAGTGGCATGATATTGGCTTACTACAACCTCCGCCTCCCAGGTTCAAGTGATTCTCCTGCCTCAGCCTCCCGAGTAGCTGGGACTGCAGGCGAATGCCACCATGCCCAGCTAATTTTTGTGTTTTTAGTAGAGGCGGAGTTTCACTATGTTGGCCAGCCTGGTCTCAAATTCCTGATCTCATAATCCACCCACCTCGGCCTCGCAGTGTTGGGATTACAGGCGTGAGCCTCCTCGCCTGGCCAACACTATTTTTAACTTCTGAGAACTTCTCTCTGATTGCTACTTTTTACAACGTTTTGTTTTATGGACTAACACCTTGAATCTCTCCCATAATACCGGTTGGAAATATAAAAGTCTTCTATTTTCTAATGATCATGGTTTTCTCCTGGGTTCGTTGTTTTATTGGTTCATATTGATTCACGCCTTCCAGGCTGTTGGTTTTTCTCAAGTACCTGCTAACCCTTGTTGTCTGTTCATATTTCTAAATGAAATGAAACTAGGCCAGTTGACAGCAATGGCTGGCCTGGGTCTCCTCCGCCGTCTCGGCTTGCTTACCCACTTGCCCTCTCTCTGAAGGGGAGCCCCTCACGTGGGTGGTGTGTGCTGAATGGCAGGATTCCCACAGGGCCCCGGGTCACGGCAGCAGGCTGCCCTTGCCCCCAGCAGCCATCAGTGACCCCACCCTGTCCTCTTGGCATCCCCTCTGCACACCCAAGGCTGCTGGCTTAGGTCAGTGCCCACGTTTCCTGTGGCTGTCATAACACCTAGGGGTGGGGGAGCTGTCCCCTGCCTTTCTCTTCGTTTCCGGAAGTGCCAGCAGTCCTCGGCTGTAAGTGCACATGGCTTGGATCTCTGCTCCATCGTTCAGTGGCCTCTCTCCTTGTGTCTGTGTCTCGTCTCTCCTTGTAAAGATATGAATCCCAGTGGGTGAAGACCCACCCTGATGGAGTTTGACCTCATCTTACCTTCACTGCAACTCCAAAGACCCTATTTCTAAATTAGGACACATTCCCAGGGCTTGGGGGATTAGGACTTCAACATGTCTTCCTGGGGGACACAATTCAACACACAGCAGTCAGGTTCCAGGAAGTTGATCCTGCGGATTCCCACAGGGCCCTGGTCGGGGCGGCAGGCTGCTCCGGCCCCCAGCAGCTGCGGGTTACTCAGGAAAAACCTCCAAGGGAGTAAGGGGAGCAGGAGGGGTGGTGCTGCCTCAGGCAACGTCTGATCTGAACCAGATCCTGGGAGGGAGCGTGGTCTGCGGAGGTGTCCAGCCTCAAGCCAAGCACTGGGCTTGCGTCCCTGTGTCCACCAGTCTTGCCTGACGTGGAGGAGTGTAGTTTCCTCTGCAGGGCAGCTCTCGTAGGCTGAGCATGCATCTCTGGAGAAGATCCTGGGTGTACGGCCATTGTGAGGAAAAGGGCAGTCTGCTTTCTGGAACTCCTATCATAGTCGTTCTACCCTCCCTGTCTCTAAGCTCTCTTTGCTATTTTATCCCTTTTAATTTTCTGGGTATTCTAAGTTCTTCAGCTGATAATCCCGTGTGTGTGTGTGTGTGTGTGTGAGTGTGTGTGAGTATGTGTGGGGTGAGAGTGAGTGTGAGCCACTGTGCCCAGCCAATATTTAAACATTCTAAGACTCTTGATATAATAAGATGCATTTCAGAAACATTATACTAACTGGCACTCCCACCAGCAGAGTATAAAAGTATTTAAATGACTGCACAATTTTTTAACTCTCCTGTTATTTTTTCTTAAACGAATGCAAATCTGTTCTGGAAACCAGATAACATAATATAATATAAGTGTATGCATATAAACATACACAGACCTATACATCTATTTGCATATATACATATATATATATACACACATACACAGATACATATGTTTCTCCAAATAACCTTAATGATCTGGGCACCAATATAAATGCAAAAGGCTTTTACTCCCTCTTCTACAGAATAGTGATAAGGAAACTAATTACAAACGACCGAAGAGTGAGGTTTGGATACCACTCTCATCACGTAATCCAAGTGAACATCAGAAACGGGACACGTCACAGTTGTGCACACCTGTGAGGATGCAATGAAAAAAACCACAGCATCAAATACTCTTCTAGTGTCCCCATAAACTATTGAGGTTTCCTAGAAAGTCAAATGTCTCAGCATCGACTCTACCGTCAAACAGTTCAGTAAGAAAAAAAAGTGTTATTTGTGCAATACTTGCCACTTTTCTATAAGCTTGACATAGTTTCAAAATAAAAGGAAAAAAATTAGAGTCAGAGGCACAGTGGAGGAAGAAGAGAGGAAGTCGTCACCGCCGACCGTTGTCACCCCTGAATGTCGTCAAAGGCCCTGCTCTTGGTTCCAGGCTCTGCTGTCGTCTTCGCCTGTGAATAATGTTCAAAGGCGCACTGCGTGTTCATTTTGCAGGCGCCCTACCGATTATGTAACCAGTCCCGGTAGCGGCTCCTTTGTTGCTAATCTCTGGCTTTCCTTTTCTCGGCACACATTTCTCTTTTTCTTTCTTTCTTTTTTTTTTTTTGATATGGAGTCTTGCTGTGTCGCCAGGCCAGAGTGCAGTGGTGCGATCTCGGCTCATTGCCATCTCCACCTCCTGGGTTCAAGCGATTCCCCTGCCTCAGCCTCCCGAGTAGCTGGGACTACAGGGGTGCACCGTGACACCTGGCTAATTTTTGTATTTTAGTAGAGATTGGGTTTCACCATGTTGGCCAGGATGGTCTCGATCTCCTGACCTTGTGATTCGCCCACGTCGGCCTCCCAAAGTGCTGGGATTACAGGCGTGAGCCTCTTGGCACACATCTTTGTTGTATACGTGCGAGTGAGCATTTCTGAATCCAGGCACTGGGACCGCTCCCTTCCAGATCTGCATTAGTCTGATGTGCTGGAGGACAGGAGTCGGCGGCTGACTCAGATTCTTGCTTCTCCACGCTCAACAAGCCCTCGTGGTTGGCCTAGGGAATAAGCAGAGCTTCGACAGGCCCATGTGTGAAATATTTGGCAAGGGGGGGTTGGGGGGAGGGGGCTCTGCCACTGGCTCCATGGATCTGTCCTGGTTCAAGATGCTCCGTTGATGAATATGCAGATTATGTAAATTCTTCTTTTTTCAGCAAGTGGTTCCACTAGGTTGGAACCACCGCCAAGTTCAGTTTTTCCTCCCGGTATCAATCAGTTCTTCTACCCCAATCCCTGACATCTCTTTAGTCTTCGAGTCCTTCCTCTCTGTTCAGCTGAGAAAGAACACCCCTGACGGCAGTTAGGAGCTGGGGTTAAATCCAGCTCTGCCACCCACTAACTATGTGGCCTTGAGCAAGTTACTTAACCTCTCCGTGCCTCAGTGTTGTCACCTGTAAAATGGGATTAATAATAACACCAGCCATTCCCCAGCTTTAAGTCTTTCCCTGACTCCTCACCACCCACCTGACAAAACCCAAATCCTTGATGAGGCATGACAGGACCTCCCTCCTCACCCTGCTCCCCACAAGCATGCAGAGCCCCTCCTGTCTCCTTCTGTGCTAGACGCTTTCTCACTCTTGGCCTCGTTTAGTTCTGGCCGCAGATTTGCAAAGGGGTATGATCTTCTCTATTTCACAGGCGAGAACTCGAGCTTGGATGGCTGAGGAACTTGCCCCACACATCACTGGCCGGTGGGAGAGCTGGAGGACACCCAGGACCCCAATGTCCTTCCTCTTCAGCACATGCCCTGATGTCCCATGTGCTCCAGCCCAAGCCAGATTTGCTGTGATTTCCAGAACGTTCTGTGCCATTTCATTCCTCAGTGTGTCTGTCTACTGCTCTCCTCCCCAGCGCATTCAGAAAGGGCTGAGTACATGCATTTGGCAAAAGCGAGGTGGGTGTGGGCGCGAGGGAACAGACGGTAGGCAGCAGGGTGGGAGCGCTGGAGTAGTGGAAGCAGGATTTTGGAGCAGGCTGGGAATATGCCCCCGAGCCCTCTGGTTCCTGAAGGTGAAGCTCTGGCTTTCTGCGTGGGATCCTGAGACCAAAGCTTGTGGTTTCAGCATTGCAGACTGAGGTTGAAAGGTGCAGAGAGCATCTGCCTCTGATGGACTTAAAAGCAGCTTTGTCTGGCGGGCAGTGGTCGGCCTGGCGATGCATAATTCCCAGGCTTGAATGGAAATGGGAGTCACTGCCCAAACACTGACAATCGATCTGCATATCTTCCTTTTCTTCCCTGCAAGAGTTCCCTGGAAGACAGGCGTAGCCCCATGAGAAACCACCTCAGGCCGAAGTGATTCCTGACATTCTATGGGAATCACTTTCTTTTCTTGAATGGGGCCAAGGGAAGATATTTCGTTGCTAAAGGTAGCTTGTGACAGGGACCTAATGATTTGCAGTGTTCCCCGGACATCCCGAAGCTCCATTTCCATCCCCAGGGCACCAAGAGTCCTGTTTCACCTGCCAGCTCCTGATCTACCTTGCACTTGGCTTCTCCAGGGCCTGCCCCTTCCTTTACCTGAGAGTGGAGCCCTGAAGAAGCAGTGCCTAAGATTTCACACGTCTCACCGCAACCGCTATTATGGTTTTACTGAAACTTACTCGTCCTTCAAGGCTCAGGTCAAGTCTCCTTGGTGAAGCACTCTCAGCGCGAAACACACGACTTCCAACCTCCTCCATGATGCCCCACAGCTCTTGGCCTGAGCCTCATTCATTCATTCATTCAACATCAATTGATCACCTACTAAGTGTCAGGCAACTGTACTGGATTCTGGAGCCTGGACAAAACAGACAAACGTCTCTGTCCTCGTGGGGCTTAAGACCTTGTGTGGAGCAGTCAGCAAACACTGTGTATAGGTAAGGTAGGTAATGCGTTAGAAGATGACACGTGCCGAGGAGAAAAATAAGCAAAGGTGAGGTAGGGAGTGTCAGGAAAGGGGGTTTCCATCATATGTATCTATTTTTTGAACATCAGGAATCTGCGTGTCATCCTTGCACAGAGGCTGTGCTAATCTTCTCTGTATTGTTCCAACTGTAGTATATGTGGGGCCACAGGGAGCACTGCAATTTCCATTTTAAAGAGGGGTCCAGGAAGGACTCACAGAGAAGAGACCCGTGAGTGAAGAACCGCAGGGGAGGAGAAGGTGAACCATCTGTGTGTCTAGAAAAAAGGACGTTCCAGGCAGACAGACCAGTGCAAAGGCGCCGAGGTAGGAAGGCGCCTGGCATGTTGGATTGACAGCTTCTGGAGTGGAGGGAAGGAGGGGATGAGTAGGGGGTGACGAGGTCAGAAAGGAGAGGAGGGTAGATCCTTAAGGCCTTGTGGGGTGTTGCGGGGACACCGGCTTTTGCATGAGTGAGAAGCAGAGCCTTCAGAGGGTTTCTGGCAGAAGATCACGCTGTTGCTTTGAGAATGGATCATAGCAGGGGCGGGCGTGGAAGCAGAAACCTGTTGCCACCTGACAGATGATCCAGTTTGGACCAGGCTGGCACAGATGGGGTGGTGACAAGTGGCCTTGGCTGTGCTTTGACAGTAGGACCCCCTGAATTTGCTAATGGATTGGAAGCGGGCATGAAGAAGGAATGAAGCAGATTTGAGGAAAGAATGCACTGGGCCAACTCCGCCGCGGCCTCAGTCCCCGAAAGGCTGGTGAGGTCACTCGAGAGGGGAAATGGAGGGGAAGAACAGCTGGGGCTGTGGTGCGAGACCAGGGTTCCAGTCTGGGATGTTTATGAGACACCCAGGAGGAAAGGTCAAAGAGGTGTTTGGAGATAATGGGTCTGGAGTCCATGGAGGACTCTAGTCCATGAACCCCTGGGAGTCGTCACTGACGAGGTGATCTGTGAAGCCACAAGATGGGATGAGTGCACCAGGGAGTGACAAGTGGTCCCAGGATGGACCCTGGAGCCACCGCCACCGGTGGGTCAGGAGGAACAAGCACTCGAGCCAGTGATGGAGAAGTGCCATGTCAGGAAGCAGAGGGCGGAAAGGGCGTCACAGAAGAGGGAGAGACCACCCCATTGGCGATACTGGAGGTGAGTAGGATGAGGGCCCAGGACCAGCCAGCATTTAGTGATAAGATGGTCAGAGCCTTCCAGTGGAGCATTGATGAGAAAGTCCCACTGGAGGAGGGCTAGAGAAAAATCAGGAGGCCGGGCACCGTGGCTCATGCCTGTAATCCCAGGGAGGCCAAGGCAGGCCGATCACCTGAGGTCAGGAGTTCAAGACCAGCCTGGCAGACTGGCCAACGTGGTGAAACCCTATCTCTCCTAAAAATACAAAAAAATTAGCTGGTGTGGTGGTGGGCACCTGTAATTCCAACTACCCTGGAGGCTGAGGCAGGAGAATCACTTGAACCTATGAGATGGAGGATGCAGTGAGTTGAGATGGCACCATTGCACTCCTACCTGGGTGACAGAGCAAGACTCCATCTCAAAAAAAAATCAGGAAAAAACCCCCAAGGGCCAATAAAGCTAGACGGTGCTTTGTAGGAGTGCTGTTGTAAAGGGGATAGAGAAAGGGGCGGCAACTGGAGGGGGATGGGGGCCAGGGTGGAATTGTGGGGGGTGGGAAAGGAAAGCATGGAGGGCACCAAGACTGAGGATGCAGGAGGGGTCCTCCAGGTGGGGGCTGCACATTGGAACCACCTGGGAAGCTTCAAGTCTCCCAAGCCTGGCTGGTAATGAAGTCAGCATCTTTGCAGACAGGGCCTCCATCTGATAGTTAAAACTCCCCTGATGGTTGTGACATGCAGCCAAGAGGAAGCAGCAATGCCTTAGAGAAAGAAGGACGGATGGAGCGGGGAAGCACAGGAATAATTTCATGAACGGAGGCGAGGGGGCGGCATCCAGCCAAAGAAGAGGGGGTTTTTCAGAAGGGTTCTTTCTCGTTGTCCCTTTTGTCAGAGAAATAGGACCAAAGGTTATCAGCTGGCAGTGAGGGAGGGGAGGAGTTGGAGATTGTTAGGGAAACAGGAACATCGGGGAGCCAGGATGACATCATTCTAAAAATCAATTTCATCTTAAAACTAGAAAGGCACATTCCTTGTCAGTCGTGACCCACGGTCATCAGATGTTTATGGCTAAGAAAGCAGCTTAATAATGCCTGCAGGGACAGACTCCTATCAGAACAAAATGCCCAGATGCACGGATAGAGCATAACAGTACACAAGACATGCTTTTTTTTTTTTTTTTTTGAGACAGAGTCTCGCTGTGTCACCAGGCTGGAGTGCAGTTGTGTGATCTTGGCTCACTGCAACCTCTACCTCCCGGGTTCAAGCACCTCAGCCTCCTGAGTAGCTGGGATGACAGGTACCTGCCACCACACTCGGCTAATTTTTGTATTTTTAGTAGAGATGGGGTTTCGCCATGTCATCCAGGCTGGTCTAAAATTCCTGGTCTCAAGGGATCCACCCGCCTCAGCCTCCCAAAGTGCTGAGATTACAGGTGTGAGCCACTGCGCCCAGCCAACGACATAGGCTTTTGAGATAGTTATAGTCATTCTTTGATGGACTTACGCACTAAAATGCCAAGGAGAACTTTATCTAAATCAACAAAGTGATAAACTGTCATGCTGTCCACCTGCCCTCACGTAGACATAACTTAACTTTTACCTGGATAAGACCCCTGTGTAAGAAGTTTTAAACACAGACGGCACATTCCTCCTGTGCTTTCTGAGCAGCTGTCAATAAATCCTCTCTTCTCACTGCACTCTGCAACTCGCCTTTAATTCTTTCCTGCACGAGACCCAGGAACCCTCTCTTGGGTTTGGATCAGGATTCCTTTTCAGGCAGCAAGACGGCCATCTGGGGGAGTGGGTCCTGGGGCGTCTACTGTGTCCTGGGCAACGTAGGGACCACTTAGGCTTGGGGTCAGTCGTCTAAAGTGGGGCGACTCTGCCTGGCTCCCCTGTGGCTCCGCTGCTGGGCAGCCGCTTTGGGGTCCACGGAGCCAGGGAGGTGTTGGCGCTGCCGTTTACTGCCGTGTGATCTTTACCATGCTGCTCAATCTCCCTGAGTCACCGTTTCTTCATCTGTGAAGCAGTGACAACTCCTTCCACCAAAAATGCGTTAGAGGTCAGAGGTAGATTATTTTATTATTTTTTCAGAGACAGGGTCTCACTATGTTGTCCAGGCTGGTCTCAATCGCTCAAGCGATCTGCCTGCCTTGGCCTTTCAGAGCGCTGGGATTACAGCTATAAGGAGTAACGAGTTAGAGCTGGAGGGCTTGTGTTGGATGGAATGAAGCCGTCTTCTCCCCTCTCTGGGCATTTGGGACCAGTGTTTTCTCTCTGTGTCCTCCAAAAACCATGCCACTTTTGTGCTGGCCGCATGGAGACTATGGTTGGTAAATGCCTCTTGGCTGAATAATTAACTACGTAATGAGCATCTGTCTTTGTGTGAGTGATGAGACTATCAAAACCAAGAAGACGCAAAAGCAAGGCGAACGCATCAGCCTGTTTCACCAGCCGTGTTTTTTCCTACAATCCTTGGCCATTTTGAACTGTCTGATTCTGATCTTAACTGCAGAGTTATAAATAAAACGCGTGATTCGTACCTCTCCTACTTAGAAGAAAAATATGTGAGAAGACATACAATAAAAGGCACAGATATAATAGAGTCATTCAAACAAAGGAGAGAAACATGATTAGACGACCGAACTAGGGGCGGCGCGAGAGATGCCCGTGCAGGCACGTCCGAGGCGGATGCATTGACCTGACTGGAGACAGCACCCTACGTTTGCAGTATTTGTCAAGATCAACCATGAGTTTTGTTCTGTTTTGGAACACGGCAGATTCCAGGTACTGTTTAGGGCACAGCTTCATCTGGCTGGGGGCGGTACGGTTTGGATATTTGTCCCCTCCAAATCTCATGCCAGCTTGTGATCCCCAGGGTTGGAGGTGAAGTCTGGTGGGAGGCGTCTGGATGGAGGGGCGGATCCCTTATGGACGGCCCAGTGGACTTTGCAAGGGAGTGAGTGCATTCTCACTCTTAGCTCCCAGGAGAACTGATCGTGAAAAGGAGTCCGGCACCACCTCCCCGCTCCCTTGCTCCCTCTCCCACTCCCTGTCCCCCTCCGTCGCTCCCTCCCCCAGCCCCCCGCAACTCTGGCCCTGTGAACTCTGCATCTCTGGCCTTCTTTCCCCTTTCTCCATGAGAGGAAGCAGCCTGAGGCCTCACCAGAAGCAGATGATGGCTCCTTGCTTTGGGTACAGCATGCCAAACTGTGAGCCACATAAGCCTTTTTCTCTCTAAATCGCTCGGCCTCAGGTGTTCCTTTATAGCAACGCAAACACACGAAGACAGGTGGCCCTGGGAACAGCCCCTGAGCCTGGGTGTTTTCTCTGCTGCTGAAGTCCACTCATGGTGAAGTAAAGAGGGAGGCGGACCCTTCCTACCTCTGGGCTAGTAAGGAGCAGTCTCCTGGAGAAGGGGCACCCAAGCACCCCATTACCAACAGACAGGAGGGACCAGAGGCCCGCACACTCAGTGATGGGTGTGCCTGAGGCTGGGGGTGTCCCTTCCCAAGGAGTCCCAAAGACTCCTTTGCTGCCCGAGGAGGAAAAAGAACTATTCAGGAAGAAGGCCACTCTGGAGCCCCACGACTGGAGCTGTGGCGTCTGCTGTAGCTTCTGTGACCGTAAGGATCACACCAGACCCAGATACCTGGGCTGAGCCTCCTCGCGGCTCCTCCCTTACCTCCCTCTGCTCTGGCGGGACTTCCCTCCTGCCCTGTGGCTCTTTGAAATGCCCACCCGTCCCGGCAGGCATGACGGAGCCAAGCCGAAGTCCTCATGAGGGAACTTGGTTCCTTCCTTCTGCGGGCTCATCTGATTAGTGGGATGTGACAGTGATCGCAAGGATGCTTCCTGTTTCTAGAGGTCTTCGCCTTTTTCACACCGCTGCCTCATCAGCTTCCTCCTTCAAGGCTTAAAATAAAGGACTGCGTGCCCTAGCTGCTGATTGTGTGGTCGAGGAAACGGAGCCAGGCACACAGTCACGCTGGGGCTGGTGGGTGACTGGAGCCCAGAACCCACGTGACTCAGGGAGAGGCTCCAGGCAGGGGGTCCGACCAGCAGAAGCCGGCTATGTTGTGAGCGGTGGCTCAGCATGGCTGGCTGTGGCCCTGTGACCTTGAATGAGTCACTCTTCATCTCTAGACTCAGCATCTTCCTCAACGAAAAGAGGGGTGGGGGGGCGGGGATGATTTCAGAGGGCCCCAAGGCTCCCCTGGGATTTTGTAGCAAGGATGGTTATGCTGCACCATCAGCTTCTAAGTCACAGGTCAGAAGGAGCCCTCTGAGCCCTCCCAGAGGCGAGCACACAGACGCCCAGTGCTGGGAGGGCACAGCTGGGCCTGGGTGGGCCCGTCACATCCCACAGCTCCCTCTAAAGCCCTTGGTTCTGCCAGCTTAAGCAGTGTGTCACGAGAGCCTGGTGATGCACTGGCCGTGCCTGGAGATGAGCTACCATCTGCCTTAACGAAGCTTACGGGGACTAAATGTGGCTGCTGAAATGCTGAATGCAAATTACCTCTGATTCACATTTGAAATGGGTCCTCATGTCCCCTTTTTGCGCATAACTGTCGGGTGGCAAGATCTGGAATGTTTTTTCTGGAGTTTGACGCTTAAGGGGTTCGACTCTGGGGCTCTGCCCACATCCCACCGTTCACAGCTTTTGCTTTAGTCTACACCATGACTGGTCCAATGAAGGGGTCAGTCCTCAATGACCGAACGTCCTCTGGGACCCGGGAGTGAGCGCTGCACAGGCGTGGTCTGCCCAGTGTCAGACATGGACAGAGGCTGCTCTCACACAGCAGGGTTTCCGTGGGACCTGCACCCGCGAGCCAGGGTGCTTCTCCCGCAGGCCCTCAAAACGTGCTGAGGCCCGTGGTGTGTGCTGAGGTCTGACGTCTGAGACGAGTTGGATCCAAAAATAAACAATCAAGTCAGTCTTGAAAAGTTCTAACAGAAACAAACCTCAAACCTCTCGGCAAACAATACGAGGAGTCGTTGCCTAAAAGCCTCTTATGGAGCAAGGCAAGATAGGAAAATAAATGGGGCAAGGCAATGTATAATTCAGCATAAGCTGAGGGGTGTGGCAAGGGCCTGTGAAAGTGCCTGGCACACAGAGGGGCAGAGTGGGGGGGCAGAGGAGGGGGAGGGCAGAGGAGCAGGGTGGGCGGAGGAGCAGGGAGGGCTTGAGCCCTTGTGGGGTCTCCCAGGTAGGGCCTGGAAGGAGACAGGTGCCAGGTGGTGCAGGAGAGAAGAGAGGGTATTCTAGGCAGGAGGAGGCCCTGACACAAAGGCACAGAGGGCAGCTCAGAAAGGCCTGGGTAAGGAAGCACTGCAAACCACGTGACTTAAAACCACAGAACTTTTCTCACAGTTCTGGAGGCCAAGGCTGAAGCTAAGGTATGGGCTGGCCGCGCTCCCTCTGAAGGCTCCAAGGCCCAATGAGAGGTTATCCCCCACCTCCTCCAGCTCCTGGGGCTGCGGGTAGCTTCTCCCTGTGGCTTTGTGTCTGTGTCTCTGTTCTTTCTTCCTCTAAGGACACCAGACGCATTGGATTTGAGCTCACCTTCATCAGGTGTGACCTCCTCTTACATGATCACGTCTCCAAGACCTTATTCCAAATAAGGTCACATTCGCAGGTACTGGGGGTAGGGCTTCAACATGCCTTTTTAAGGGACACAGTTTAGCCCATAACATCATATATAGAGGCCAGAGAGGCCAGCCTGCCTGACCTTTGGGGGAAGTTCTGCTGAGAAGCATCGGCGAATGAGGTTGGAGGAGGGATGTGGGGCAGACGGGGCTCTGGGTGGTCTTGGAGGTGCCGCCACAGCCATGGCGGTGGCCACCCGAGTCTCCTCCCTGAGAACCTGCCGCAGTGTTGGTGGGGTGGAGGTGGGAGGAGGCGCAGCATGGGGGTCATGGCAAGCCCAGGGGAGAATCACAGCACAGGCACCCCAGAGTCTGGCATCCTTCACTGACGGCCCAGAACCTCCCTTGGGTCCTTCACACCCTCCCCAGCTGGTCCCAGGCGAGAACAGGGCAGGGTGGTGGCCCAGAGCCACCCCACTTCTCCCTTTCCCAGTATCCTCTAGCTGAAGACTGCGCTTGCTGAACCCCCCTGGCCTGGCTGAGACTTGCTCAGAACTGAGCTGCAGGCGAAGCCTCTTCCCATCTCCAACTCTTCCTTCCCACCCATTTCCCAGGGTCAGGCTTCCCGGAGGTCTGAACCCACTCCTGCTTTTTCTCCCTTTATCCTTCACGGGCATTTCTTTTTTTCCTTTTTGATATAGAGTCTCGCTTTGTTGCCCAGGCTGGAGTGCAGTGGTGCGATCTTGGCTCACTGCAACCTCCGCCTCCTGGGTTCAAGCCATTCTCCTGCCTTGGCCTCCTGAGTAGCTGGGATTACAGGCGCCCACCACCACACCCAGCTAATTTTTGTATTTTTAGTAGAGATGGGGTTTCACCATCTTGGCCAGGCTGGTCTTGAACTCCTGACCTCGTGATCCGCCCGCCTCAGCCTCCCGCAGTTCTGGGATTATAGGCATGAGCCACCACGCCCGGCCCTTCATGGGCATTTCTTCCATTAAATCTCTTGCACATCTGATCCCATCTTAGCATGGCATCGTGACTGTTCAGAGAGAGCAGAAAACAGGGAGGCTGTGAAGTTGTCTGTTTGTATTGAGAGAAAGCTGAGCTGAGCAATCCCTGTGATACTAGGATTTCAGTCTGAAGCAGATCCAGTTTTTCATTGAGAAGCGTCAGTTAAAGTAAAATCCATGACTGGAGAGAGGTGGATGGAGACGCTCACTTTGACCTGCTGCAGAAATTTCAATTCAATCGTCTACGTGCCAGTTCCGTACTGGTGGTTTTGCTAAGCTCCTTCGCAAATATTCCACCACAAGTTTACTGAAATGGACGTTTTTGCTATTTTTCATTTTACAAACTGGTCCTACATTTTTTTAAAAAAAGAAGTTTTTAAATATTTTGAGCACTGGGAAAATCATTAGAGTACAGGTGGATCTTCCCAATGGAAGATTATAATGCTGTTGTTTGTATTCTGTGACATTCTCTCCCTTGCTCTCAATAAAAGTAAAATGGTAGATGTGAACACAGGGCAGGATACTTTGCAATCTCATGTAGCCCTAGGATCAACCATTCTGTGAATCTGTTTTTCTTGTTTGTTTTTGAGCTGGAGTCTTGCTCTATTGCCCAGGCTGGAATGTAGCGGCACAATTTCAGCTCACTGCAACCTCTGCCTCTCAGATTCAATCGATTCTCCTTCCTCAGCCTCCTGAGTAGCTGGGATCACAGGCACCCACCACCATGCCTGGCTAATTATTGTATTTTTGGTAGAAATGGGCTTTCCCCATGTTGGCCAGCCTGGTCTCGAACTCCTGACCGCAAATAATCCGCCTGCCTCATCCTCCCAAAGTGTTAGAATTACAAGCATGAGCTACTGCACCTGGCCCATTTTGTGAATCTGAATTTTAAAATGGAAAGAGATACTAAGGTCAAAAAAATGAGGAAGAGGTAAGAGTACACCAAAAGGAAAGTAGATTTTTTCCCCTCCCTCCTCAGCCCATCCCCTCAGCCCAGAGTTATCTGGTTACAGTGCTGTGGGAATTTAACCATAAATAAATTGAACCTGAATTATGCCTGTCAAAGTAAGTGACCAACATCAGCTGATGGTTCTGAGTCTTGGCTTCGGCAGTCACTATTTTTTTTTCTTGCTCAAGTAACTTGAAAAATTACTAATGGACATTGCTAATCCCAGTCATTAGTACTAGCTTTAGTCAGCCTCTCTTCAATTAAAAAGGGAAAAGTTCTTTTCCTATAGCAGAAGATTAATGCACTCAAGTTAATACAGTTATTTGTCTAAATCCCTGGAGTAACAAGAAGAGCCAGTGCCTCTGCTTTACTTGAGGCTGGAAATGACCCTGGTATCCCACAAGCACCATTTAGAATCAGAAGGCCACCCACCCAAAGACTCGGTTTTTTTTTGAGATGGAGTCTCCCTCTGTTGCCCAGGCTGGAGTACAGTGGTGCAATCTCAGCTCACTGCAACGTCTCTCTTCCCGGTTCAAGCCATTCTCCTGTCTCAACCTCCTGAGTAGCTGGGACTACAAGCACGTGCCATCACGCCCAGCTAATTTTTGTATTTTTAGTAGAGACGGGGTTTCACTATGTTGGCCAGGATGGTCTCGATCTCCTGACCTCATGATCCACCCGCCTCAGTTTCCCCAAAGTGCTGGGATACAGGTGTGAGCCACCACGCCTGGCAAGACTTGGGGTTTTGTGAACCACCAAGTTTTCCATCCCCACAGACACCCAGCATGGGCTTTATGACAAAATCAAAGTCTTTCCCTGTTCAACTCTGCTCCCACCCTGATGCTGCCCAGGGGATCACCGGTCAGGGGTGCAGGTCTGACCACTGCGAAGGAAGTGGGAGCTGTGGGGCAGAGGAGAGGCCGCAGCAGCTCAGTAACAGGTACTAGCGTTAGTTATAACTCTGCTGGCACAACACATCTTTCCTTCTTTGCTTCTCTCCTCCCTGCCACATTTCTTTACCTCCTCCACTTGTTCTAGAAAGAATAAGCTACAAATGAACAAAAATGACAACATGATTAAATTAATTAAAAGTAAGCAGTGTATTCGTTAGCACTCTTGCATTGCAAGAGACAGGAATCCCACGCTATCTTAAGAAAATATGGGCATGTTCTTGGCTCACAGGGAAAAGCAGAGGAGAGGCCGGTCTTAGGGACAGCAGGAACCCAGGCCTTGCTGTTCCTCCCATCTCTGAGTGCCGTACCCAGGCTCCCAGTCTGGCTGTCCCTGGAGCAGGGGTAGTGCCAGGCTGAAGTCCTACCGCCTCGAGACAAGAATGGAAAGGGCTCTGTCAGCGCCAGTTAGAGTCCCAGGGAAGGCTCTGATGGGCCACCAAGGACCAAGCCTCCCAAATGGAGGTGATTATGGTAGGCTGAGCCAGGACCAGGGAGGCAGAATACTGGCATCCTCCACCAGACCTAAATATTGTGCAGGGAGAGGTCACTTCCCCCAAAAGGAAGATAGAGCAATTAGTGTATGCCAGCTGTGTGCACACACCGAGCCAGGAGCATGCGCTTGGGTGGGCCACCTCGGATGATTTATGTTCCTGTCAGCTCTAGAACTCACAAGATACAGGGAGTTCAGGAGAAAGACAACTCTTCTTGGTTTTAAGACCCAGCAGGAATTTCTCTCTAGAGACCTTAGCATATGTCATTTTTTTTGTTTCAAACTATCAAATCCCCAAGTTGGCTAGCAACCATGGTGCCTTGGCCGCTGTAACAAAATGGAGTCCTCTCCAAGAGTTCCAGGTGGAAGCCGCGCCCTCCATGGTGGTCTCCTGACCTTTTCCTTGAAGCCCTGACAGCCCTGTGTCCCCTCTCCCTGCAGAGTCCCCTGTGCAAAGCCCAGCCCTGCTAAGGCTCGCTCTTCTCAAATCCCACCTGATCCCTCTTCTGACTGAATAAAAATCCCTTTTTTCTGCCTGGCCCTGAAGTAGATCGTGTCTACGGGCCTCAAGCTTGTTCCGTCATTCAGTTATCCGAAAGTCACTGGAGAAAAACCCATATAAAATCACCAGTTCCTATAGCAACCGTTACACCTCACATGGCGTAGTCTCTCTTCAGCAAAGATCTGAAGATGTTTGCAGACATGTAAATAATAGTCCAGAAAACAGCGGATACCACCTACATAAAATGGAAAGGGGAAGTAGGCTGGCATCCCATCTCCACATTTCCTCCCGGGGAGAAGGAGCTTGGCCCATGTGGTGTGGCGGGAGGCAGTCATGCTCTGCTGCCCAGGGCCTCTGTGGTGAAGGGCATTCTCCATGGCATCCCGGACAGCCACATTTCTGGTGGGTGACAGCAGGGTTGCCCAGCACGGTGCCTTCAATTCTCTAGCAGGAAAGACAGATGCAGTGTGTGTGGCTGCTTTGTTTCTGGTTCCCAGAATACTTTCCAGGAGAAGGATCAGAGGAAGGGCGAGGGCAGTGGATCTCAAACTATATGCACACATGTATGCACACACACACTCTTACATATGCACACATGTGTGCACACACACTCTTACACATGAACACACGTGCACACACTCTTACACACGCACACACTCACATGTACACACACTGTTACACATGCACACATGTGTGCACATACATACTCTTACACATGCACACATGTGTGCACGCACATACTCTTACACATGCACACATGCATGTGCACTCACACACATGCTTACACATGCATATACACATATGCTTACACATGCACACACATGAATATACACACAAGCACACACACATGCACACACACACGCATGCATGCACACACATACCCTACCCCAAATTGCCCAACCACAGCCTGGGGAAAGAGCCCAGGCACCCCCTGGGCCCTATGAAGCAGGGCCTGAGGGCTACTCTGAGAAACACTGCTCCTAGCTCCAAGGCACCAGGCCACCGGCCGCCCTGGACCCACATGTAACAGCCTTCTAGGAAACACATTCTCCTCTTCTAGAAAATTCCTCTCCTCTGGGAGCCAGGTGTATTAGCTTCAGAGGGCAACAGGGCCTATGCCCAGGAAATTGTGGACTTTTTGCAATTTTCGAGAAGACTCTGGAAAGCAAACCACACTGACTATAAGAGAGAGAAACAGAGAGAGAGACAGAGAGAGAGAGAGAGAGAGGAGAGAGATTGATAAAACTGATTCACTTTAAGGAATTAGCTTGTGATTTTGGGGCTGCAAGCCTGAAATCTGCAGGACTGGCCAGCAGGCTGGAAATTCAGGTGTGAGCTGAGGTTGTAGCTTTGAGTCAGAGGCATCTGGAGGCAGAATTCCTTTTTCCCTGGGGCATCTGAGTTATTTCTCCCATGGCCTCCAGCTGATTGGATGTGGCCTACCCTGCTATGTAGGATGGAGGGTGATCTGCTTTCAGTCCAAGGAGTTAAATGTTAATCTCATCTAAAAAATACCTGGCATCAATAAATAGGGCAGAAATTACTGTGGAAGTCTATCTTCTCCTCCATTGCTTCTGACCAGTGTTTGACCGAACAGCTGGGCGCTGCAGCCTGGCCAAGGTGACATTTAATGTCAGCCACGACAGAGCCCATTAAATCAGCATGTGGGGCTCCGTGCAGAGCCACGACAGCCCGGCTCTGCCCCGACACTGATGGCCGTTAGCCTGGTGATCTCCGACACGGCTCCTGTGTAAGACACTCAGCCTTGTCAAACCTTGTATTTGTGTGTGGCGGGGTAGGGGTGGGAGTATAATTCCTTCTGTAAGAATGAAATGAGATATCCATGAACACACCGTGAAATGGAAAATACGCCACGTCTCTGTTTCTCACTGTGGTGGGAGTGGGTTCAGCAGGTATTTTCCTGTCTGTGTGTCCACTGCATCATCATTCCCAAGCTCCTGCAGTGGAAGAGTCCTATTGATCTGCCATCAGCAGGACGGGCATTTGATGGCTCAATCAGTGAAGATGGGTTTCTGGTGACTCATCGCAACAAAGCAGCTCTCCATAAAAGGGTAGACACAATCTTCCAGACTTACTGCTGAGTAAGAAGGAAAGGTAGGGAACGTTGTCAACAGCAGGCCTCCTCTGTGGGGGGAGAATGACTGCTGATACCCCACCCTCCCACTCCCCTCCAGAGTCCATCTCACCTTTTCTGTCTCTTCAGACCTCCCATCTGCTGGTGGCACTGCCTCTTAGAAGGAAAGCAGAGGCGCTCAGGAAAGAGCTTCACAAACTCCCTGACTGACTGTGTTTCCCCAGCTGCATTCCATGGAGTCTCTCCCTGTCAGCTGGGTGAGCTTTCCCACCTCTCACCTGTTGGCGGCCAGCCCCGCCGCTGGTCCAGCTCATCTCTCTTGTCTGTGGGGTTTTCCCTTCTCTTTCCTGCACCATCCGCACGACTCCCTCCTCTGACTGTTACAGGATTATTAGCACATGAACATGTGCTAATATCCCCATCTTTTTTTTTTTTGAAACAGGGTCTCACTCTGTTGCCCAGGCTGGAATGTAGTGGTGTGATCTTGGCTCACTGCAGCCTCAACTTCCTGAGCTCAAACAATCCTCAGCCTCCTGAGTAGCTGGGACCACAGGCATGTGCCACCACACCTGGCATTTTTTTTTTGTAGAGATGAGGTTTTGCCATATTGCCCAGGCTGGTCTTGAACTCCTGACCTCAGGTGACCCGCCAGCCTTGGCCTCCCAAAGTGCTGGGATTGCAAGCATGAGCCATCGTGCCTGGCCATATCCCCCATGTTAAAAAAAAAAAAGAAAAGAAAAACCCTCTCGACCCACATTTTTCCCTGCTCACCACCTCATTTCTCTGCTCCCCCATATAGCCAAGTTCCTAGAAATAGTTCTCTGCTGTTCACCGCGTCCTTTCCTCTCCGTGTCCCGCGCCACTCCCAGCAGGCTACAGCTCTCACTCTCCTCTGCTCCTGCAAGCTAACCAGCGGCCTCCCGGTCAGTCGCCAAATGCCACTGTCAACTCTGCGTCCTCTTCTAACTCACTGCCTCTTCTCTCCCTTGCGCTCCGCGGGCCACTCTCTCCCCATCCCCTGATGACTGCCTGGCTGCTCTTTCCTGGCTCCTTTGCTGGCTCTTTCCTATCTCCCCAGCCTCCAGCCGTTGGAGGCTGTGAGGTACAGTCCCAACTTCGCTAGCTACACTCTCGCCCTAGACCACCTCTTCCCACCTCCTGGCTTTAAATCCCATCTCTTGTGGGATGACTTTCAAATGAGCGTCTCCACTACCCTGACCCCCATCCCTCTGAAATCTGCACTTAGGTGTTCGATGTATGTCTGAAGTTTACTGTATCCAAAAGCAATGATTTCTCCAGCCCCTCCCTGCTCCTCCTGTCCCAGTAAACGGGATAATTGCAGGTGCTCCC
The DNA here is from genome assembly GCA_963573385.1 of Cacajao melanocephalus. Classification (NCBI taxonomy): domain Eukaryota; kingdom Metazoa; phylum Chordata; class Mammalia; order Primates; family Pitheciidae; genus Cacajao; species Cacajao melanocephalus. Next base: position 90,625 of record CAUYLG010022193.1, read on the forward strand.
ATGCCGCCCTTTCTTCCTCCCTGACCCCACATCCAATCTACCAGCAAATTCTGGGGATTCTGTCTTCAAAACATATCCAGAAACAACAACTGCTTCTCGCCACTGCTCCTCTCCCAGCCTGGCCCGAGCACTGTCACCTCCTGCTTGATGACACGATGGCCTTCTCACTGTCCCCCCGTTCTTTCTCTGTCACTTGCACAACCTGTTCTCGCCACAGCGGCCAGGCTGCTCAGATCCTTTCAAAACTGGAAGCAGGTCGTGTCATTCTGCTAGTGGATGTTCTCCGACACCGTCTCATCTCACTCAGATAAAAGCCACGGCCCTTCCTGTCCAATATGTTAAGTCCTACTGCTCTCTCTCACCAACTTCAAACACCCCAAGCTCACCCTTCCATCTCCCGGAGTCCTCTCCCCAGCTGCTCACATGGCTCCCCCCACCATACCCTTCAGACTTCGGCTCAAATGTCCAGTGACTCTAGGGCCGCAGTCAAGGCTGCTCGGCAGAAGCTGGGTCCACTGAGGGAGGGTCAGGCTAGTGGGCGACAGCCATAGAGGAAGGAAATGCTGCCCATGACGCTGCTGACAGCAAAGCAACAGCAGAAGAGCCCCTTCGCTCCTGTGTCCTCCTACCCCTCCGCCCCCCTGTCCCACCTTCTCCTATTGGCCAAAGCTGGCCAGACACCAATTGGTGAAAGATCCTGGGATGATGGACCCTGGCAATGCATAGCCAGGCAGGCCAGGGAATGGATCCAAGAGCAGGCGCAATGGCCACACCAAAACAGACCCCCACGCAAATGAGCAGAGCCCCACACTGGCCGCTAAGTCAGTCTTTGAGGGAATGGTCACCGTGACACTATTCTAGAGATGTGTCGGTGAGCATCTTGGTGAACAATTTGCACCAGCTTCTTAAACCTACAAAGATAAAGAATAGGCTTGGAACCAATGGTCCTACTGAGGCAGACTCTCCCTGAAGCTCCATGAGAAACAGCTGCTCTCTTTGCATCCTAACCACAAGAATCACAGACAAATTTGCCGGCCTCAGTGCGGACCACAGCGAGCACCGGCGGCCTTTCTGTTTTGGCAGTGAGCCCCTCCCACTCCCTCCCTGCACATAAATATCTTTGGATACCCAAAGAAATGTCTGCATCCATCTCTGTCAGATACTGGCAATTCCTTAAGGTCATGGGCGCCTAAGCTCTGCAATGTAAGGAAAATGTTCTTTTAGGCAGGTCAAAGAACAAGGAACTTTGTTTTGTAATTAGGCTTTATTTTTTGACCTAGAGGGCAAAAAGCTACAATGAGTGGAGCTAGAAACAAACAAGGCAAGACCTTTCGTACAATGGTGCTATCAGGACCGTGTGTTGCAACGATCCAAAGAACTTTATGCAAGCCCATGGTACAGAGATCTACTTGGGAAGTTTCTCACTGTCCCAAGACCTCATGCAATTCTTAGGAGTTAGATTTAGGAACATTTTACAAATTACCTTTTGACCCAATGGCACAAGGATAATCGTCATAAGCCACTAAGTCCTTGAAGACCGCCTACACGCCTGGAGTTTTTGAACTAACCGTCTTTGAGGGCTTAGCCGTGTACCAAATGGGCATTTACTGATGATGGCATAAAGTGCTAGTGAACAGGGACAGAGAAATTCTGGAAGGGTCATGCATGAGTCTAACTCAGGGTTTGTTGGGGGCTTCTGGGAGGAACACAGCTTCCACAGAGAGTCCATATGATGCTGTGCCTTTCTAGCAGGGCTTGGAGGTCAGTGGGTCTCTGTCTCTGTGCACCTGGTCCTTTGGAACATGAGCTGGTGCTCTGCTCTGCAAACGCTGCCAAGTCCGAAGGCATAGCATGCAAAATCTATTTGTTCTGGAGTCATGTTGAAAAGCCGTAAGTGGCACTCTAGAGGTCAGATCTGGGTATCAGCTGCATTTCAGCGGAATGGATGGTATCAGTGGGGCAGGCAAAACAGGGTTTCAGACAGACCCTCTCATGTAAGTTAACAGTCAGATTTGCATTGCAATATAGGACCTTTTAGGCCAATATCATTACCAAAGTGATTTTATTTGCTTGGGAAATTATTACAATTAATTTGCATTACATACTCATGTGCCAATAGACAGGTGAGAGGTCAGAAATCAGTGAAGAGCCATATTCAGGTAATAGTCATATTCAAAATTTCCCAAGGTTAATCAGGATGTTTATCACATGTGGAGAGCTCACAACTAAGTCAAGAACCAACGCGCACAGACCTTTAGTCAAATGCTGCAGCCTAGGGAGACCAAACCTTCCACCCCAGTGGGAGGTAATACTGGATCACTAGGATAAAAGTCACATGGGACACTCTGCAAAACACTTGTAAAGGCAGATGTTGGCAGAACCAAAGATTTTATTCCCAACTAATGCTGTTTACGTGTCTACCACCCTTAGGAAGAAGGCATCATTGCTGGGGATTACCTATTCTATTATTTAGCAAACAGACACCTCCTCACTGCACAGCGCTGTGGACACACATGCCCTGCTTGCTGAATCTGTCATTCTGGAGAACCGCTGAGTGTGTGCTCAGGCACAGAGTTGGTCGAGACACCACGCCATTCTCCAGAGAGAAGATAGGCACAGCAAATCTGTCGTTTGGGAGAACATTGCTACAGGGTTCACCTTTACCTTAATCCAAAGTACTTAGGACTGCCTTCTGGTTGACTAGCATCATGGATGAAGAGCTGCCTGGAACACAGACCAAGGAGGTGGCTGGCGCAGGTGCCCGGAAAAATAAAAATGGACCCAGAAAGGGGCAGTCGGGGAGTCAGGAGATGTGTTGTCCCAAGGCAGTGTTCCTGCTGGTCCTGGACCCCTGCCTCCACCTCTCTGCGTGGATCATACTAATGACTCCATTTGTACCAGGGAGCAAAAGCCATCACAAGGTTACACAATCATTGCCCAAGCTGAAAGGAAATAAAAACTGGAATGTGACTTTTTGCCCTGGTTTTCATGATTAGATAACACCCCCTTAGCTTGGTATTTAATGAGTTATCAAAGCATTTACGGAGTCCTGGGCCCAGACCATGCTGTTTAGTTTTTCTAAGAGTTGTAAAATGGAGCCATCGGCTTCCTGTATATACAGACCATTGTTCTCTCCAGCTGTGTCACAGGCAAATAGACCAAGGCAGCTAAGATATTCTTGGTTGGTCCTTCTTAGTTCTCCAAGGTTACCCCGAAGGCATTTCCTAGAGTCTTGAGCAAAGTTTTTAAAAGCAGAGGGGGGCCACAGTTTTTGTGTTTTTCTAGCAGGCATAGCCAATGAATACCTATGGACAGAAGTGAAATGAATGTCGAAGCAGATTCCAGCAACTAGGCTTCTGTTCTCTTTATCTGTAAAGCAGATACAATCGTTCTCTGCGGGGATTTTAGTGGAAATTAGGTGAGATAATTAATAAGAAGTACCTAACGTGGGGCTTGGCATGTCATTGGTGATCAAAAGTTCCTTTCTTCTTTGCAATGTGGAATCCACTGTCCCCGAGGATGGGACTCATCAGACACAGACATCCATCTCCCAATCACAGACCTTCCTTCTAACTCTTACCCAGGGTCAGCGAGGACTTCAAACCCATGAGGACACCCCCAATTCTAAGACTTCCTACGTTGTTAATACTATATAAAGATGACTCATGGTTTCCAAAGTCATTTTCATTTATATGGAATAACAGACAAAATTTAAAAAAAAAAAAAAAAAAAGCATGGGAGGGCGTAAGGGAACAAGTAAGTTTGGAAAATCAGGTTAAGTAAAATGAAACAGCCAGTGTCCCCTCCGTAAACTCTAATTGAGGATTTCCTTTACGTTAACTCTCATACTCTGGGCATTTCATTTCTCAGCCATTTGTAAGCCCTGGCCCTGGGTGCAGCACTTTAAATTATCACCTCTGAAGAAGGGTTGCCTGGCTGGGGAAGAAGTGGCTCACCATTGCAGGCCAGTGTGTTGACCTGGAGCCCTGGGAGGTGACAGCACTCAGAAATGGGTACCCCAAGTATTTGCAGGTGATGCTGGTCTAGGTTACTAATATAGTAGGACAGCAATGACACAAACACGTGTGGTATAAAATATGCCAATCATATCTGCCCCCTCATTCAATGTGCTCACACGTGTAAGGGCCCTTAGCATTGTCACGTAATAGAAGCTGCATGTTATTAACCCTCACGCTCACCAGCCTGGACCAGTGATGCCCCCAACAGGAAGCAGCCTCAGTGATATGGTTTGGTTGTGTCCCCACCCAAATCTCGTCTTGAATTGTAGCTCCCATAATTTCCATGTGTTGTGGGAGGAATCATGGGGGTGGGTCTTTCCCATGCTGATCTCATGATAGTAAGTCTCACGAGATCTGATGGTTTTTTTAAACGGGAGTTCCCTTGGACATGCTCTCTTGCCTGCAGTCATGTAAGACGTGACTTGCTCCTCCTTGCTTTCCACCATGATTGTGAGGCCTCCCCAGCCACGTGGAGTTGTGAGTCAATTAAACCTCTTTCATTTATAAATTACCCAGTCTCAGATGTGTGTTTATCAGCAGCATGAGAACAGACTAATACACTCAATATGCCCCTCTCTCCAATGAGCTATCCCAAGTCATCTGTAGGAAGGGCCTCGGGTGGTTTTTTAGTTGTTTCTGTCTGTTTTTAATTTCCAACTTATGGCGGAATGATACTTTGTAAAATTCAATAAAAGATAAATTACAAGAGCAATAACATTAGCAAAGACATACCAAATACAATCAGGACAAACGTACAAGCTTCCTTAAAGAGGCCACAGAAATATTCTGAAGACTATCCCACTTCTCTTACAGATGGGGCACGAAGGGACCTGTCCCGTGGCAGCTGGTCAGAGGCAACTCCTCCGGCTGGAGCAGGCTAGGTGTTTTGGCCCTGGCCCCAGCCCGGCCCCAGCCCCAGGCCTGGCCAAGTTCTCCTTCTCATCCTTCCCCAGCAGAGAAGGGGGAGGTGAATGAGGCACTGGCCTTGGGTGCAAAATTTAACGGGGTGCCAAAAACTCAGTCACCAAGATAAAGAATATTTCATGCAATATATTTCCAAACATTAGAATTTTACATAAAGACAGGATCAGTAACAGTGCTGAGCCGAGCAATATTGGTGCCTGAGAGAAAAGGCAGAATCTGTGACATGGTCAGAACTTTACTTAAAGTTTTGTCCTTTTGTTCAGCACAGATTTTACTGCATTAATTTTATGAAGGAGGTCATAGGTAGCGCATACAGAAACAGTGACTGTCAGGGGTCATTATACGGAAAACGCTGCGTGGGGCTGCCACAGTTAGCTCCTGGCTAGAATAACGGTGAGCAGACCAGGAAAGAGGGGAGGATGGGGATTTTCAGAAAATGCCCCAAATCAAGACAATTACTGTGTTCCCTCCACTCTGAGACTCCACCAGTCAGAAGATATGTGATCAATTTGTTGATGCATCTTCAGAAGGGAAAAAATGGCATGTATGCTTCTTCTGACACCATCTATAAGCAACTCCCGTAATTCAGAGATATTCACATATAGAACCCTGAAGGAAAAAATCCCAAATTGGTTTTTCCTCTGCTCTCACACTACGACAATCGTCAATGCAGAAGGTTCGTGCCACCAGATGTGTGTTTTGGGGGGTCCTCCCCACCACCAAGCAAGCATCCAGCTCTGCAGTGAACACCAGCTGGGTGTCTTCCCACTCATTTCTGACACTGTCTACCTGGAGATAGCGGCAAATCCCACAAGTTGAGGGTTCAGTCCCCAAGGCACCCCCACTCCCACTTCACACACCAGTTGCAAGTCCGGGTATCTGGAGCTTCTGACAGGCTGGGCTCTCAATTGGGGTTCCTACAACCCCCTCTCAGGTTCATTCATTTGCTGTGGTACACAGAACTCAGGGAAATGTACATTTGCAGGTTTATTACAATGCATATTACCAAGAACACAGATGATGGGATGTACAAGGAGAAGAGTCAGGGAGCTTCCATGCCCTCCCCGGGTACACTGTCCTCCAGCAGCCTCCATGTGTCCAGCGATCCAGAAGCCCCAGAACCCAGACCTCTTGGGCTTCTTACAGAGACTTCAGTGGACAGGCATGATTGACAACCATGCAGAAATATGATCGGACAAAAAGGTATGATCTAATAGTGACTGAGTAAGTGTGGACACCCAGCAAGGCCTGTCTATTCTGATTGTTCTCCAACTCTCTGTGCAGTATTTCTTCCTCCCGGAATGGGGCAGGACCCCTTCTGAATAGAGGGTCTTAGGTTCCACAATCAGAAAGTTGGGGGGGAATTAGAGTCCTGCCTTGGGCTGGTGAGGTGGTGAAGGGGGGCAGGGGAAGGTCAGAGGAGAGACTGTTTCCTGGGGCTTCTTCTGAGGCCTAAAGCGCCCCAACATTATAACAAAAGACTGTGATGAGGGCGACAGGAATGCTGAGCCAGGAACCCTGACAAAACCCAATATTTATACCTCGTAATATCACAAGGACAAAAAAAAAAAAAGGGTCTCAAATGCAGGCAATACAGTAAATGTTTTAATTCAGAAGGCACTAAAGTCCTCGTTCCAACAAAATTAACTCAGAGAACAAATATATTTGAATGATTTTACATATTTATGCAGATCAATCAACAAAAGTACACATTATAACAATTGCTAAAAACTGTCCGTGAAGAAAGCATTTTGAATGAGAAGCGCCATCGCTGCTTTCTCTCTCTGGGTCACCCGGTGGAGTGAGGGCCCTGCCAGGGGTTCTTCCCAGACTTCCCTTTCCATCAGCCGGCTTCCTCCTGATGGCCCCATTTTCCTTTCAAACCAGTTCTCATCAAATGGGGTGGCTTATGCACCCTGGCAAATTATCATGTTGACAAGGATTAAAACTGTTAGCTAAAGAGATGACTGACAATTGGGAGTAATTTTTATTGGGGACCGAGGCTAAATATTATCCCCCTCCCCTTTTCTACTTCTACCCAATATCTTGAGCATTCAGTAGAACAATACAGTCTTGCTGGGTCTCTTGAAATCCTCTAGGCTTACGCCGCCTGTAATCCCAGCACTTTGGGAGGCCGAGGTGGGCAGATCACATGAGGTCAGGAGTTCAAGACCAGCCTGGCCAACATGGTGAAACCCCATCTCTACTAAAAATACAAAAATTAGCCAGGTGTGGTGGCCTGTGAGCCCAGCTACTTGGGAGGCTGTGGCAGGAGAATGGCTTGAACCTGGGAGGGGGTTACAGTGAGCCGAGATTGTGCCACTGCACTCCAGCCTGGGCCACAGAGGGAGACTCCATCTCAAAACAAAAACAAACAAACAAACAAAAAACCCTCTAGCAAGAAGCCAGCCAGGAGAAGACAAGACATCCCCCACCTGTGAGGCGCCAGGATGGCTGCTTGGTCCCACACCTGTGGGGCGCCAGGATGGCTGCTTGGTCCCACACCTGTGGGGCGCCAGGATGGCTGCTTGGTCCCACACCTGTGGGGCGCCAGGATGGCTGCTTGGTCCCACACCTGTGGGGTGCCAGGATGGCTGCTTGGTTGCTGAACCCACACAGGGTCCTCCCTGAGCATCTGCCCCTGTCAGGCTGTGTCTCTGGACTGGGGATCATCCAGGCTGGCTTCATTCTGGACCAGAGAGCAGGGGAGAAGAAGGAGAAAATATAAACCCACCCCTGCGAGCCAGGGAGCCGCCCAAGCTGTAAGGGTTTTGTGCAAGCTGCAGGAACTCGGGATGGAGGAGTCACCCAGCAAGCGGCTGAGAGGAAGGTGCTTCTCCCCTGGCGGGCGCACGCCCGCTTCCTGAGGGATGGCCCCTCAGGTGGGCTGATCATGCCTCCTCTGAAGAGGGAATCCTGCGAAAGCACTACTTCAAGAGGAGTAAATGGTGTCCCCAAAGCGACCCCTGTCGCGATCTTTCTGCGGGTGGCCTCCCTGCATTACTGATTACCCTGAGCGGCTGAGCTGACGTCAGCATTCTGGAAGCGCCAATGACCTTTGGGGTCATCGCATCCTCAAAAACTAGAGCAGGAGGGGAAGCGGCCCCCAAGCCAACACTCGCCCTACTTTCCACCTGGGAGCGGAGTTCGAGCGATCCTGGGCGCAGCTGGGGGTGGGGACACACCGGCCCCCTCCCCCAACCCCAACCCCTCTAGGGCCCTTGGACAGCGGGCGGTGCTGGATGCCCACCCGCGGCTCTAAAGGCCCTGGGTAGCGCGGGGAACCCTCGCCTGGGTCTTTGAGCCTCTCCTTCCCCCAGTTCTTTCTGCAGTCTCAGGAGCCCCGCGTTTCCCGCGGCGTGCGGACACGCACTTACGCGGATCCACTGCGCAATCCTTGATGAACCTGAAAATAGCCGGGTGGGTTGAGGTTGGGGTGGCGAGATGCTAATCGCACCCAGCGCCACGCACCGCTCTCTGGGCGGGTTCGAGCGCGCGCGCCGGGCGGGGCGGGACCCAGGGATTGCGGTGTTTCGCGAAGCACGTGCTGCTCCACTCAGCCCCCGGAGACCGTGGGCTTCCCCGCTGCGGTGTCTGCGGTGCGGCGGGGCGGGGCGGGGGCGTGTTTCGGGGAGTCGGGCCCAGACCGAGATCCGGGGAGGCGGGATGGATCCGAAACCAGCTAGGAGCGAGTCCCGAGCCGCGGCGGCCGCAGGGGACCGGGCGCGGCGACCCGGGGCGGCGTGGGGCGGCGGGAGTGGGACGGTGGCGCTGCACGCCGCGCACTTCCTGTTCAACGCGCGCCGCCTCCCGCCGCCGGCGCTCCCGGAGCCTGCGTCGGTGCCAGGCCCGGCCCCTCACTGTCCCCTCGCGGTCCCCCGGGGCCGCCGCGCGGGTGGGGGCGAGGAGTGGGTGCCCTGCCCTCCTGGGCCCGCAGGGCTCCGGGCGCCCCCTCCGGCGCGCAGAGCCGCGCGCGCCGCCGCCAGAACTTCTGCTGCCAGCGGCCGCCCGTAGCCCAATTGCGCAGAGGGCTCGCCTTGCACCTCCTCTTCCCCCGCCGCCCTCCCTCTCGCCCAGAAAGGAGGACGGACCCAGCTGCAGGCTCCTGGCTGGTTTATTCTGCGGCCAAGGATTAGATTTATGCACGAACGGTCTCACCGGCTCCAGATTCTCCACTTGGGCACAGGCATAGGAAGGTTGTTTTCCAAATTGCTGGTTTTAATTGCACCTGCCTTTCAGATTAACTCTGGAATCTGTGGGAGGAGCCGAGAGGGTGGAAAATGTTTCTTCCATTTGAAAAAGAAAGAAAACTTTGTCACCCAGCGGGAGACCTCAACCGCGCGTAACCCGGCGAGACACCAGAACCCGGACGGGCTTTGACTGACTCTTCCTGCGACGGTTCCGTAGGGAGGGACGCTTGAACTCGGCGCTCCCGCGACGGCGGCGCGAGTTCCCTGCTCACCCTCCCTCCCCGCGGAAGTCCCCACGAGGTGGCTTCAGGGTGGAAGGGCTGTGACAGAGCGCAGGGCTCCAGTCCGACGGCAGCGGCCGGGGGAGGGAAGGAGGACACCGAGCCTCCGAGGAGTTATCCAGAATCAACTTCTGGTTAGAGTTATGGGAAGCGCGGTTATGGACACCAAGAAGAAAAAAGATGTTTCCAGTCCCGGCGGGAGCGGCGGCAAGAAAAATGCCAGCCAGAAGAGACGTTCGCTGCGCGTGCACATTCCGGTGAGTCCCAGCACCCGGTCCCCGGCTCCCCAGCCCTCCTGTCGCTTCCGTCTCGGCGCCGAAGCGGTTAACGCTGGACGCCCCTCGCGCGCCGCGCGTGCCCCTCTTGTCACTTGGGGCGGCTCGGGGAAAGGGTAGAGGGACAGGGCCCGAAGTGGGCCGGAGGAGCCGGGGCTCGATCTCACTTTCCGCCCCCGTGCAGCCCGGGCTGGAGCCCCGCCTGGGGCGGGGGCTGGGCGGCTGCAGACTCGAGGGGGTGCCAGGCGCGCTCCCGGGCCAGGAGCGGCTGGTGGGTGGCTGGGCGTAGCCCGGGATCCAGCCGGGTGCGGGTGCGGGGGGCGGTGCGTTGTGTTGTTTTGCTGAAAAGAGACGGTGTGGACTGCGCTCCGGGGAGGTGGAGCCCGCGCGCGGCTGCCGGAGACGGAGGGAGGGGAGGGGAGGGGAGGGAAAGGGAGGGGAGGGGCTGCGGGTGGGGAAAGCAGCGGGGCGGGGGGTGGGGGAACCCTGTAACTGCGCCTTCTAATGCACCCCCTCCACCCCAGTTTCCCTCGGGGTGTTTCTGGGCCTGGGGCGGGGGGCTCCTCGGCAGCCGTTCCCTTCCCCCGCCCCGGGAGTGTACTTTGGGTCTCCGTGGTATCTGGGGGCTCGGAGATCCCTAACCCATGCAGACTGCGTTGAACTTCATTCCTGACCGCGCTGGCTGCCTGGGAGGACATTGACAACTGGGATCTGTCTGTGGCTTCGCTTTGTCCAGCCAGAGGGGCAGCGGGCCGGGTCGTGCTTCCCCCTTAGGATGGCGCCCCGGTAGCCCGGGGCCGCTGGTCCTCGCCTCCCTGTAGGGGGGATCGGGTAGTAGAAGGTGCGGCGGCCCACTGGGTCACACCCTCTGCCTCAGCCAACCAAGTAAATGTTTGTGTGTACACACACACACACACACACACACACACACACACACACACACAGAGCAGAGGGCTCCGTGGAGAAAGTTATTTTGCTTTCCGGGGCATGGTGGGAGTGCGCACTGCGTGGGCCGTCTGCACCCGTCATTAAAGCTAATCCTTCCTGACCGCATCAGGCGCAGCTGGAATCGCCACTCACTTCCCACTGTGAATCCCAGGGGGCGCTGCCCCGTGTTTTCGGAGCAGCCCTTCTTTTGGACGCCCCCCTAAGGTCCTCCTGTGTAAACTCCGGCTCACACGTGTCTAACGCTTGGATGAGGAAGGTGGAGTCCAGAGGCGGGTGCTCCAGACACCTGATGCCAAGTAGCCCCACACAGGCCCTGGGCCAGCCCTTCCTGGCTGGGAAGCTCCAGGCAGGAAACTTGGACCCCTGGCTGCTGTGTGGCCGCCACAGTGGTGACCCGATTATGCAGGAATAAGTGTTCTATTTGGAAATGAAACATTCTTGCTTACATCTCTCATGTAAGACATTTAAAACCATGTTTCCAAATTAAAAGTTAGATATTGCTGCTAGAAACCTCTTAAAACAGTGATCACACTTGACCTAACCCTGTAACCACTGTTTCTCCCATTTGTCAAATGCAGGAAATAATACCGGTTTTTCCTGCTTTATAGGGATATTGAAATAAAATGATTCCTGGGAAAACTCCTTTTTTTTTGAGACAGGGTCTCACTGTGTTCCCCAGGTTGGAATGCAGTGGTGCAATCACAGCTCACGGCAGCCTAACCTCCCCAGGCTCATGATCCTCCCATCTCAGCCTCCTGAGTAACTGGGAGTACAGGCATGTGCCACCACACCCGACTCATTTATTTTATTTTATTTTGTAGAGGTGAGGTTTTACCATGTTGCCCAAGCTGATCCACATGGGCTGGGCTCAAGCGATCTGCCCACCTCAGCCTCCCAAAGTGCTGGGATTACAGGCATGAGCCATTACACCTGCCTGGTGAAAACTCTTGTCAAATGTAAAGTCTCATATATATGTATGGCTAATACATATACATCAAGCACCTAGGTTTTTAAAAAAATAAAGAGAGAGGTAAGACGGACATGCCACTGTCCAGTGGTTGGGCCATTTTTTGTGGCAGCCACGTGGTGAGGCTGGTTCCAAATGCAGGGTGTGAGTGATGTGTGGGTGTGCCTGTGGGGTGGTGCCAGCAGTAGTGTGAGACAAAATCCAGAACGAGAAAAAGGACTTTGAGGCCAGGGAGTAAACGTTGAAAAACCATGTTATAGGTGGGGTCGTCCGACCACCCTTCTTGCTGCCAGTGGTGACTTTGGCAGCTTTTCATCACTTCTTGACATGAGCCAGGCCTCCGAAAAAGTAGTCATTCAGTTATTCCCCAGTGGCCGAGGGTGACCACGTGTCCAGGCTCTGGTTAGGGTGAGGTCTGGGGGAGATTGGCCCAGGTCCTCACGGGACTTGCAGTTGCTGGGGGGACCACGGAGGTCCCCTCATCTGCCAAATGGTCATTACCTGTTGATGGTCGTGCCAAGCTAGGTGGCGGTTATAGCCTCGCTGGGAAAATGAAGCTTTCAGACACAGGATAGCAAATGATCACAGTCATTATACGATGACCAGTGCAGACCACTTCTAGAGGCATCAGGAGTGATGACGGTGGACTGATGTGTTCAGAGAGACTTTACTCCCGGAGATGGCAGGTGGGAGTCACGAAGGAGAAGTGGGGGTGATACTCCCATTAAGGAACCAGCGGGAGCACCCCGCAGGATCGGGCTGGAGGGTATGGCTGCTTTCAGGTGAAGAGCCGCACCTCTTGGAGAAAGGGCTTGAGAACTAGGGTCGTAGGAAACGGTTTGAGACCGGATCAAGCAGGACCTGGAGGTAGGGTTGCCAGCTGTAGTAACTAAAAATACAAAATGCCTAGTTAAATCTGGATTTCAGATAGACTGAATCATTTTTTAACATAGATATGTGCCATGTGATATTTGGGTTAGACTAAAAAATATCCATTGTTGAAATCCTAGATTAATGGGGGTGTCCTGCATTTGATCTGGCAATGCTGCCTTGAAGGAGTGAGGACCCCCTCCTGAAGGCACGAGCAGGCTTCGGTGGACGCTGTGGATGGCCTGCCCCCGTGCCCGGGGCCCAGCCCATGCTCACCTGCTGCCTTGGTGGACAGCCTCTCACTCGTGTCTCCCGCCCCGCCTGAAGGAATCCTCTTGGACCATGGCAGCTTGCTTAGCCTAGTGCAGGAACCCTGGAAGCACTGGGATTATGCCCTGAGGGCCACCTTCAATCCAGGAGGGGTGTAGTTGGTGGCCAGTGGCCCAACCACCCCGCCGCTCGGTGGGATGTTCTGACCTGGGTTCTGCAGGGTGCCTCAGGGCATCCCTAGCAGGGTGGGGATTCACAGTGTAGCCCACTCATTCATGTACCTTACTGGCTTTTCTGGTCAGTTCCTGCCTCAGTTTCCCCATCCCCTTGCCCACACTCCCTGGGATAAACTCCTGAACCTAAGTTCCTGTCTGAGTGTCTTTTCTGGGGGTGGGGGGGGGTGGAACGTAAATTTAAAAGCCTTGAAAGGTGATGAAAACAACTCTGTGGGAATCAGCCTGGAAAAGTGTGCAGAGTGAAGTGGTGGGAAGAGGACTGGTCACAAGGAAAGCAACTCAGGCACTTTGGCAAAAGCCCAGGGTAAGGGTCCAAGGGCCTGAACTGTCGTTGTGACGAGAGAATGCAGAAGGGCAGACATGGGGCGTGAGAAGGCCAGCCTGGTTGACAGCAAGGGATTGAGTTGGCAGGAACTGATGTGGAGGTATTTGGGATAAGGGGCCAGTCCCTGGGGGAAATGATGATCTTGGTTGTGGTCCGGGTGTTTCTCAGCAGAGGGCAGCACGTCCATGGGGAATCACATTTGCTTCCTCACCCCAGCCTCAGGACTGTGGTGTCCAGGGACTGCCATTGCCAAGGACATCTTGGATTCTGAGGAGTAACTCCTGAGAGACACTGTGACCCTGGCTGTCCTGTGACTGGGGTCATTTGGTGGCCTCCTGGGGCCCCTAGTGTCCAAGCAGCTTGTCTCTTCATTGACTTGGATTGAGTCGCTTTGGGGACCTCTGCCTCTACCCCGTATCATAAACAGAACCGTGGCCTAGGGTGTTAGAGGCAATTATTGCAAATCTCCTCTCTCAGGCTCTGATGATCTTGAATGTCCCCACTGCCCCCTTCCTGTCAACAGCCCCTCTAGGCCTTGGGGCACCAGGAAGGAGGAATCCGTTTCAGGGGACACCCTAGGGCCAGTGGGTAGTGGCCGGTGGTAGAGACCTAGAACTCCTAAGTAGTTTATCAACTGAATTTGGTTGATAGCTGCGTACAGGGAAGGGAATGTGGCCCTTGGACCAAAGGAAGATGCGGCCTTGCTGGGTTTCAGCCTTTCTTAGGCATTTTGGGTCACCTTTATGGGCACAGCCACAGGGTCTTAGAGGAGGAGCCGGGAGGATGCAAAGGAGAGGAAGGGGAAAGACTGAGGGCAGATTCCACCCTGAGGCCACGTCGGCCTTAGCAAAGGGCCGTAGAGGTCAGAGTTCTGGCCTGTTGGCATCTTGCCTTGGCTCCCTGCTCTGAGCCTCATGCCTCTCGTAAGGCCTGGCTGATCATGAAGGTGATGGGAATAGTTTTAGGAAGTACTTTGCCAGGAGCGTTGCGGTGTGGTGTTCTGCTGAGACTTGGTAGCAAGCATGTTCCTCCTCCCTTATGCCGGTCTAAGAAAAAGCAGTTCCCCGTTAATGCTGAAGTCCATGGATCTCATAGACGTGCTTTCATCAAGTCTGGCTGGGACGTCGTATGTCTCTGGAACCGTTTCAAGCCAATGACAGAGCAGAAGGCCCAGGGGGAGAGAGGGCGTCAGAGAGACAGACCCGAGGCAGGAGCCTTTGGGGACACTGAGGCAGGCCGGAGGAGTTGAGATGGTTGCTGCTGAGTAGGGCATTTCTGTCAGAATGTACATGTTGGGTTAGGGTTAGGGTTAGGGTTAGGGCTAGGGCTAGGGCTGTCCCTCTGGGAGAGGTGCTCCTGAAATCCTGCACAGTCTCTGGAGACAAACTACAAATAGAGCCAGGGTAGCTGGGCAGCCACATCGTTCGCAGAGAATAGACTGGGCTTGGGTGGGCCTGTCACCAGCTGTGCCTCCCTTGCTGCATGGCCTCGCGGGAAGCCCTGTGCTCCTAGGAGGCCATGCACCCTCTGTGCCAGTGATGGCCTGGGACCTCTGTACCCAGCTCCTGCCCCGTAGCCTCTATCTGGCTGGATGAGCCTGCTTGGGAACTCCAGGATGAGGTGGGAAGGGGAGCCGTGCCCTGCCCCAGGCTGGAAGATCCAGCCATGACAGGGCTTCCTGCCCTCACACCACTGAGACGTGGTTGGAAGCCTCAGCAAAGGGAAGGGGCAGGCTGTGTGGCACAGTGAAGGTGTCGGCTTTGACTCTGGCCTTGACCTCGGTCAGTTTGTACCATCCTGAACGAGATTTGCTGGATTAGGGTTTAGGGCAATGTTTTGCAAAGTGCTGTTACTGGACTGGCCTACGTAGAAGCACACAGTGTTTGTTTAGAATATAAAATCCTGCTTCCCAGCCCAGACTTACTGAATCAGAATGTCTGAGGGTGGGACCCATGAGTTTGCATTTTTCTTAAGTTCTCCAGTGATTCTTGTACCTACTGGGGCTTCAAAACAATTGGGTTGATTAACGGCTTCCCTAGAGTAATACTAATCCATTTCGTCTGCCCCCGTGAGTTATTCCTCTGTCTGTCTGTCTATCTATCTATCTATCTATCTATCTTTCTTTCTATCTATCTAGTCTATCTACCTATCATCTGCACCTTTTCACCTGTTATTGAGAAGAGATATCCTTGACTTCTGACTCTTCTACAAAGGCAAGATATTTCTGGCTTCCAAATAAAGATGAATGCCCAAATCAGCTTGTAGCCAGAGTGGCCCATGTGGGCCAGCCCATTAGGCCACACTGCAAGGTTTCTTGACTCAGCCCTTCAGTGGCTCGGTGCATCTTAGACGCCCTGCTGTAAGCTCCGGTAGGGTCCAGAATATGCTGTGGGGACCTGCAGTAGTCAAGTTTCTCAGTGGTGGAGTCCTCAGACTGGCTGGTGGCTCCAGGGATTTTTGACAAAGCTTGGTTGCCGCTCTGCAGCACGCTGGGTGTGAGAGGGCTGCTCAGCGGGGGGCCCCCGCAGTGGGGCACAGCACATCAGCTGAATGCCGCCTGAGCACAGCCCCGTGCTGGTCCTGGAGGGAATGGGCAGCTAGACGGTGATGCGTGATCACTTTCTCGAAGACTCTGCCACACAGAGGGTGCAGGGATGTCCGAGGGGCAGCTCACATGGAACAGTGCCTGCTGTGGGGATGTCTGTGAACTGCTCACATGGGGGACAGTGCAGAGCCTGCGCAGACCCATGGACCTGCAGAGTCACGTGCTAGCGAGTTGCGGGGTCACCCTGGAGCTGCCTCGTCCTCTTATCCCTACTTCACAAATGCCCAGTTGAGAAAATGCCTGTTCGTCATTACATGGTAGATTACAGGGTTAGTTACAGTGGAGGTGAAATGTGTATCTCTGCTCTCATCCAGTGCCCGCCCCCCACCCCCCGCCACCCCGCCCTATTCGTGCTTGGTCCTGGTACCTCTTTGTGGAGGGTTCCAAGATTCTTGTATAAACAAGGCTCTACATACTGCAGAGGAACAGCCTGCTGATGAACGCGAAGAGTTCCATCCTGGATCGTGATTTCTCAGCCCGAGTACTGAGTTCACATCGACAGAAGCAGCAGCCCAGCAGAGTTGGTGGGTTCAATCAATATTGCGTCTTTTCACATGTCACAAACTTGTGAGGGTTCTCAATGCATTACCGGTGCTTTGCCTGCCTCTTTTCTTTGAGCCACCCTGCCCTGATAAAACCTAGCTGAACCCTGTTACTAGTCTGCACTCGGGGTTTGCAGTTTTGACTGTGCTAAACACTAGACTGGCAAAAGAAATCATTTGGAAGCACTTTTTATTTGCCAACGCCTCTTCATCTACTCAGACTTCAGTTATGTCATTTGTAAATCAGTTTGTATCTTCCAAAACCTTCAGGAAGATACATGTGCTCTTAAATATTCCTGCTTCTTAGCTGTTTATTTTCTTTTGCTTTCCCTGTTTTCCCAGAAGAGCTGATTTTGGTATATTCAGCTCCTGGCCAGTATCTTTCTGTTTCTAGGCACCTTTTTACATGTACAGGGCCACTAAGTTATTGAGTAGAGCTACAGACACTGACAGGAGCCGGTGAGAATCTGGCTTACCCATTGTCCTCCCTCTGCCCTCTCTTTGGCCAGAATGGGACCAGTGAACATGATCACCGATGAAACACCAGCTGTCTCCCATGCCTTTCAAGACAGCAAACCAGCCCATCTTGAAAACCCCACAGTTCTGTCAACCTCTCTTAAAATGTAGAACAAACAAAGGCCATTGGACGCTGAGCTGCGATGTTGAAACGGAGTTGTGAATTTGCTTGGTTCATTACCTGTGACTTGATCTGAGATGAGCAGAGGAGTCACCTGAGAGTCAAGCTGTGGCCCTTGGGCTTAACCACAGGGAGTTCTTAGAAGCCCCCACAGTTACCCACTGCATGGATTGTGCGCTGAGACCAGAGGATGGGGTTGGATATTAAGGGGCTGAGCCTCCCCGGTGGAAGAAGGTGTGTTGGTGGAACTGTATTTTCGTCCAGCCTTGGAATGGTTAATTGGAATCTCACTCATCTCTTTCTTCCACTACCTACTTTGAAAATAATTTAATCCCCGTCCTTTACTTCCTGTTGACAGGAAGCCTTCTCTGCCAACCCCTGGCTGGTCACAGACCAATCGGATATCACCAGGCTTTGGGGCGTCTGCCAGGGCCTCTGTGTTTTGATATACTCTGACCTGGCAGTGAAGTTGCTGATGAATATACTACAAAGACCAATTTGCTCTGTAACCCCAGGCTCCCAGCATCTTTTTCATGAGCCAGAGGCCTGGTCCTAGAGGGGGTGCCCTACAGCTCTGCCCACCTTCTTCTGGGGGAGCTCATTGCAGGGGGTGGGGGTGAGCTCTGCAGCGACCTCCACTGTGCCAGGGAGGGGAAGAGGAAGGATGCAACAGGATGAGGGGAGAATCGGAGAGAACAGGATGCAAATTCTCACCTTATGAATAAAGAGAGCCATTGCTAAGAACCATGTTTATTCAGGGTTAGTGCTGGGACAGAAACCAGTCAGCTCATTTCTGGGTATTTTCCAGGGATTGGACTGGGTGTCCAGGACACAAAGGTGAACAGTGCCATTGATCTGGATTCTCCAAAAGAAAGGTTGAAGCCCCACACCCCCCACATCCCGTGCCTGTGAGTGGGACCTTATTTGGAACGGGGTCTTTGCAGATGGGATTAAGATATAATTTAGGAAGAGGGCGTTAGGACGGGCCCTCGTCCGCTGTGCCTGGAGTCCTTCTAAGAAGAGGGAAACTTGGTCCAGAGGCGCAGGCAGGAAGGCGCGTGAGGGTGGAGGCAGAGGTCTTGGAGCTTTTGCCTTGAGCTGTGGAATATGGGCCGCTGGAGGTGGAAGAGGCCGGGAAGGACCCTCCCGGAGGCTGCGGAGGGACAGTGGCCCTCACTTGATTTCAGACTTCTGGCCTCTGGAGCGGTGAGAGAATCGTTCTGTTTTAAGCCCCAGCGTGTGGTGCTGTGTTATGGCCACCCGGGAACCAAATCCAACAGGGCACTGCCCTCGAAGCGCAGGTGGCTGCAGCCTCCGTCGACAGAGCTGCAGGGCAGGTGCTTGTGGTGAGGCGTGGAGAGGGCCAAGGCCCCAGGAGGGGTCCCAGCGTCCCACTGCCCATAGCGCTTCAACTGCTTCCTTCCAGGGTCTGGGTCTTTCCTCGCGTCCCCTCCTCCTCTGCTGGAAATTCTCGTGTGGAGGGGCTGTGAGAAAACCGACGTGACGGACGGAGGCTGTGTGGCAGCTCTGGGACCCGCCCGGCCTGCTCCCTCTGTCCAGAGCACCTCCTCTTCGCCTGCTTTCCCCTCCTGTGTAGCCACTAAGACTCAGCCTCCTGGGGCCAGGGGTGCAGAGGTGTGTGCGGGGGGGGTGGGGTGGGAGGACAGACAGCTCAGTCACCTGCTCCACTTCCAGAAGACGGGCAGGCAGGCAGGCCCTACGCAGCCATTTGTCTATTGGGTTGATGTGGAAACCATCTCCCCAGCTCCACCCTGCTCACCACCTCGGCCGCGCCAGCTGCCATGGAGTTGAGGCTTGAAGCAAACAGCACCTGGGCCCCATCCTCATCTGCAGCATATTTTGTAATAAGCACCCCAGGGAGCCTTCTTCCTCCATGCAGCCTAGATACCCTTGATGGGGAGTTGCATTCACGGTGCTGAAGACTGATTGATATCCTTGATTGTCAGATACCATCTGGGGTGGCTCGGTTGTCATCAGATTGAGCTAATATTGCTGCAGTGCTTGTTAGATGCCAGACGTTATACATGTTACATAGAGGAACGATGAGAAAGAATCAGTTCTGTCGCCTTCAGTCCCTATGTTTTTGGTGTTTGGGCAGCAGCAGACGTGAACTGAAAGGGTGACAGCGTGCCCCTGTCAGTTCACTGTGCCTGGAGTCCTTCTAAGAAGAGAGAAACTGCGTCCAGAGGCGCAGGCAGGAAGGCGTGTAAGGGCGGAGGCAGAGGTCACGGAGCCGCTGCTGCGAGCCATGAAATACGGGCCGCTGGAGGTGGAAGAGGCCAGGAAGGACCCTCCTGGGAGCTTATGTGAAACGTGTGGTTTCATATAAGCCATCTCTCTTTATCTTTAAAATAATCTGTGAAATATTAGTATTGTTATTAGTCTTATTATCCTTATCGTAGAACAGACAGGGTGAGATTCACAACCATTCTAGCCCAACCTGCCTAGAAAAGCCTCTGCGGTGTCTTGCTGGGTTTCTAGTGTCTTGCTGGGTTTCTAATATCTTTGCTTGGCTACGGCCCAGAGGCCCCACGAGTGGTCAAGGCCTCCCTGGGGTAGGGGGCGAGGCTGGACAGTCAGGCCAAGGCTGGACGGTCGGCCCAGAGAGGACGGCACCTGCTACCTCCCCACAGTTTGCCCTGAGTGGGTCAGGTCTCCATGCGCTTTACTCAGCCCCTTTCTAGATGAAGGTCATTGAAGGTTATTCTTTACCCTTCTTATCTGAAAAATAAATAACCTGCCTTCTCCACTTTCATAGGTCCCATTCTCTGGTTCTTCTTTCTCAGCTTTTTGTTTTGTTTCGTTTTTAGACAGTCTCGCTCTGTCGCCCAGGCTGGAGTGCAGTGGCATGATCTCAGCTCACTGCAACCTCTGTCTCCTGGGTTCAAGCGATTCTCCTGCCTCAGCCTCCCGAGTAGCTGGGATTACAGGTGCCTGCCACCATGGCCAGCTAATTTTAGTATTTTTAGTAGAGACGGGTTTTCACCATATTGGCCAGGCTGGTCTTGAACTCCTGACCTCGTGATCCACACACCTTGGCCTCCCAAAGTGCTGGGATCACAGGCGTGAGCCACTGTGCCCAGCCCTTTCTCAGTTTTTTCGTTTTTGCTTCTTAAATAATGGATATTAGAATAAACACTAACCCAGAATCCGGAAACCCTGCCTGGCGCCCCTGTCACATACCTAGGGGCTTCTTCTCACTGAGTTATCCAGTACTGACTATAGCCTGTGCCAGGGACAGGGGTCTCATTGTGACCCACGTGGGTCCCTCTCTCCCCTCAGAAGGCTTAGGCTGGGGCATGCCATCACCCTTTCAGTTTGTGTCTGCTGCTGCCCAAACACCAAAAACATAGGGACTGAAGGCAACAGAATTGATTCTTTCTCACCGTTCTCTTGGTCAGATGGGACGTTCTCGTGATTGGGGCTGGCTTGGCCAATCTCTGGGGTCAGCCAGCAGCTGGGTCCCAGGACAGCCTTGCCCATCACCTAGTTAGGTCCATGCCAGCCGAGCCCTGGGGACGACTGGGCCATGTGTCCAGCAGGCAGTCCAGGCAGCAGCAGGAGGGCCAGCCTGGAACACAGGGGCTGGCTCCTCAGGCCCCTCGGCCATGGCAAGTCACATGGCTCAGACTCCAGGGATGGAGGACAGACTCCGCCTATGGATGGGAAGCAAGGTCACATTGCAAGGTCATGAGCACGGGTTCCAGCGGGATTTGAGATGAACCAGCCACTTAACCTGTCCAGATCTGTTTACATATATAATACATTCATATATTACATAGTTAATACTATATAAAATTGTTATCTGATCATATTCTATTTAAAGCTTATCTTAGATGTAATATGTATGATATGTAATATACATATATAGACTTTGAAAAAGCGGGCTGGAGCCTAAGTTTCCATTTGGCTGAAGCACCACGGTTGTATGGAAACTGCTTTGTCCTGGGGACAAGTGGCCTTTGAGGGGCTGTGGGTGAGGGGCATGCAGAGCAGTCATGGGGCCTGGGTCCTTCCAAAGCTGGGCTTTTGGGAGTGTTGCCTGAGCCCACCCATTTGCACCACTGAAGATGGGTGAGTGTCCGAGGAGATATTTGGCCCCTGGGGAGCCGCCAGCGCCAGGAGAACAGAGACGTCATTTGTCTCGTCACACTCTGCTTTGCATGTCAAGTATATTTTGAGATTTCTGACATGACCTTGGGGCACAGGTAATAGAATATTTTTGGCGAGAGGGAAATGGAGGGCAGCGATACCACCTGGTCTAGGGAAGGAACTGGGCAGGTGACCTCCCCGATAGGGCAGCAGGGTATCCACCAGGTGCAGAAGTGGTGCAGAGGACGCGTGGTAGCCCCTGGGAGAAGAGAAACAGGAAGCTGCTCCCTGGACCGCTGTATAAGGAGGAAGCAGCCTCAGGAGGTTAAGCGACCTGCTAGGTCGAATGGCTGGCCAGTGGCGAAGCAAGGTTGACCTGGGCGTGTTGGAAGGAGAGGAACCCCCCAGCTGGCCAGTAGCTATGGTCAGGGAAGGGCTTCTGGGAGCCAGCAGCGCTACCTGCCAGACCGGGAAGATGGCTTGAGCCCAGGAGTTTAACAGTGGCCTGGGCAAGATGATGAAACCCCTTCTCGACGAAAAATAAAAAAATTAGCTGGGCATGGTGGCACCTGTGGTCCCAGCTACTCAGCAGGTTGAAGTAGGAGGATCACTTGGTCGTGTCTGGCTCTCTGCCAGACACGCCTGCTCTTCAGGCTAGAGGTCAGGAGCTGGATCACAGCAGTGCTTGTTTAGTGCTGTTTCAAGACAAGGGCTGTGGGCTCTGGACCTCACTCTCTCACCTCCCTCTTCCCCTCCCGTCCCCTCCCCTCCCCTCCCCTCCCCTCTCTCCTCTAGATGTGGCAACATCAGGTCTCAGGAAAGGCTCAGAGTGGAGTTCTGTAGGCTCCACATGCAGGCAGAGTTTACTACTGTGATAAAATACAGCATAAAGGCAGGCGGACATATTTGGTTCTTGGTTCTTTTTTTTTTTTTTTTTTTTTGGAGACGGGGTGTTGGTATGTAGCCCAGGCTGGAGTGCGGTGGTGCGATCACTGCTGCTGCCTGGAACTCGTGAGCTCAAGCGATCCTCCTACTTCAACCTGCTGAGTAGCTGGGACCACAGGTGCCACCATGCCCGGCTAGTTTTTTTATTTTTCGTCGAGAAGGGGTTTCATCATCTTGCCCAGGCCACTGTTAAACTCCTGGGCTCAAGCCATCCTCCCACCTTGGCCTGCAAAGTGCTGGGATTGCAGGGTGAGCCGCCGCACTTGCCTGGTGTTTGGTTCTGTTCCTTGTTCATTATGGTCTGCCCTCCGGCAGCCTCTGTCACCTTCACCTGAAGGTTATGCTCAGTGGGTGAGTCTGTGCCTCTAGCTTTGGCCCCTCAGTGGTGGGAGAGGGAAGCAAGCTGCACCGAGCAGAGGGGAAGGGCCATGAAGCATTCACACCAAAGGCCTCAACTGCCCCGTGGAGCATTCTGGAGCTGGGATGGCCCTTCTGAGTTGTCCCAGATGGAGGCAAAGGTCTCCCACACTGTCCCTGGGAAGGGGATGTGCACTTGGGTGAGGCGGATCCCGTCTGGTGGGGGCAAGTCTTGGCCAGGCACTCAGCTGAGTAGCAGCGGCTACCAGCACCCCCTGCACCTAGGGATCTACCAGTGCCCTCTGCACCTGGGGACCTACCAGTGCTCCCAGGACCCAGGGACCTACCAGTGTCCCCTGTACTCGGGGATATACCAGTGCCCCCAGCACCCAGGGATCTCCCAGAGCCCCCTGTACCCAGGGACTTACCAGTGTCCCCTGTACCCGGGGATCTACCAGTGTTCCCTGCACCTGGGGATCCAGAAGGCACACCACAGCATCCACGGCACAGCTTCCCTTTCCCATAATAAAACCTCACGATTTTTCTTTCGATGTATCCAGCCTGTCTCCTTAATTAAGTTATAAGCCCCTTTAAGGATGGCATGCGTCTACATTTTGTCATGTCCTGACCCTGAGGAAGCCGCCTCTCACACAGCCAACCCGAATGTTGACAACGATGATGATGGTGAGGAAACACAGAAGCCTAGCTAACAGAGGGGGAAAGGGAAAAAACGTGGACCGTCTTTGAGAATGGAAATGCTTAGTTAACTCTACGAACCAATTTAGAAAAGTCCGAGTGAATCCATTATTTACAAATCTTACGAGAGCCACATATCTTGAAGAGAAAATTTTCAGACAAATCATGGCTTCCATCAGTGCTTGTCTCTGATTGTCCCTCGGCACAGGTGTGGTCGCCAGGGTGTAGAGGGGTAGGGCGGACGAGTGAAGTAGAGATGCAAGTGGCCGTGTGTGGTGCTGGAGGACTGAGGGGTTTGCAAGACCTTCTGGTTCTCTCTGCTGCAAAGCATGGAGCAAAGCGTGCCCAGCCTGTGGTCTTGCCCCTCGTGGGACTGTCCTGATGCCCCCTTTCTGCCCCGCCTCCTGCAGGAGGGGCTTCACGGAGGCCGGAGCAGGGGCAGTGGCTGGGCATATCGCACTGGCTGGCCACATCACAGCTGCTGGTTACTATGCTTAATGGAAGGTAGATGAAAGCATCTGATAGGCAGACGGAGCCCCATTAGTGACTGGAAGGTCCCCTCTGGGTCCAGCATTCCAGGATTCTGTGATACCTGCCAAAGCTCAGGTGCCCGGCCACCTCCGTCAGCCCAGCCCAGCCCACAGTCCCACCTGCAGGTGGCAGCCAGGGAATCTTGGACTGTCAGAAGATGGGCTCTCCCGTCCTGCACCCCTGCGTCCCTCCAGTGGCATGGACTCAGGTGAGTCCCGTGGCCTTGGATTTCCAGCTGATATCCCAAGATGACTTCCATCTAAATGGGAGTTGGGGATGGCTGTTTATTAGGTCATTCAACTGCTTGGCCTTGGACAGGGATGACATCCGCAGTGCCTTAACCTGCAGCTCTCACCTGGGACAAAAGGACGTCTGGCAAGTGGCTGGCGAGAGTAGAAGGGGAGCTGAAGGTATCCAAGGCCACTCAGCTTCTGATGGCGCCAAGGGACAGCTCTGGCCCTGTGGGCTGTGGCTGGCAGCAGACCCAGCCGGGCCTGGGCACACAGCTGCAGGCAGGCGCGGCTGATCACTCACCTCTGCTCTCTCAGCCCTCGCCACGGGGAAGCCCTTCCCCCTTCGCTCATCCCATGGCCCTTAAGCATGTGTCCTTAGCTGTGTCTCAGCAAATACGCAGAGATGTGCTGGGCACTGCCCTCTCTCTGAAGACCGTGATTCCTGCCCAGCACCTTTGTTTCTTTAGAGGATCATTCCTTTCAGCGGGGCTGGCAGTGGCATCCCACGCTCTCCACCCGCAGGCCTCATGGAGATGGTAGGACGGTCCTGCTGCCTCCTTCACTGCCAAGTGCAGCAGGGACTGGCTTGTGGGTCTTGCCCCACCCTGTCTGACACCCCATCTGACACTGTTCCCTGAGGGAGCATTCTCTGGTGCCACAGCGCTGCAGCACCCTCGAAGTGCCCTCCCTGGGGGTCACGGGACGATGCACACAGATGTGGTGCCTGCTCTTTGCTGGAGGCCCCAGCAAGCTGTTTTTCCTGAATCTGTTCTGTGACAGACTCGAGAGACACTTAACCAGGGTCTGGCTCCTCCTCAGGAGACACTGGACTCTCTGAGCTTTCCTTGATCTGAGAAGTTTCTGAAAACTCCCCTTGAGTCACCGAGGCCAGGGATGGGGCTGGACCCGATGTTGATGCCAGCCTTGCATGGGGCAGGAAGAGGGGCCTCCGAGGGACGAGGCGAAGCCTGGGCACCCGTCAGCTCCATCAAGACTCCCGAGGGCAGAATTTGTGCTCGATTCGTCTTTATGGTCCCCCCAAGTACTCCACACTGTGGATTCTGCATAGTAGGCACCTGCTGAATACCTCCTAGCTGCCAGCAAAGTGCCTTTGGATTGGAGGC
The DNA here is from genome assembly GCA_963573385.1 of Cacajao melanocephalus. Lineage (NCBI taxonomy): Eukaryota > Metazoa > Chordata > Mammalia > Primates > Pitheciidae > Cacajao > Cacajao melanocephalus. Next base: position 115,713 of record CAUYLG010022193.1, read on the forward strand.
TCAAACCAAACCCATCTCAGCACTGGAAACCTTTCAAATCACAGGAAGCCTAGAAATGGCCGAAGTGAAGGATGACGTCACCCCTTCTTCCAGCGGCGATGGTGTCAGGCTTGGCTGTAGTCCAGGCCTTCTCTTTCCCTGTGAATCTCCCCTCTCTTCCTGTAGAGCAGGGGTGGGGTGTGTTGGGGGCAGGTGAATAGGGGAGGGAAATGGGGTATGGGAGATACGGGTATTTAAATATCCACTGAGGCTCGCCTAGTCCAATCCCTGACACCCGTCTTTATGATACCTGGATACTGAAAATGGCACAAGGCATACGTAAACAAAAATCAAAAATAATCTCCATAGGACTCCAAGCTCCAAGGAGCCAGTAGTTTCAGTCACCTTCCCACCAAGTGGCACAAATTGGGCTCTTGAGTGAGCTGGGTGGGGACGGGTGTGGTTGAGGCTGGCAGGGTGCTGATGAGCCCTGGGGAGCTCGGGATCAGCCCCTAGGGAGAGGAGGTGGGGGAGGGGAGGGGAGGAGGATGGGAGGGGAGGAGGACTGGGGAGGGGAGGAGGGGAGGGGAGGGGCAGACGTGGTGCAGGAGAGGCTGGGCTGCCCTGCCATCTCAGCCAGGCCCTCAGCCCACCCTTCGGAGCTTTGCTGGGTAGCAGCAGGGGCTGGGGACAATTATCTGTGGATGCAGCTGTCTGTGGAAGAGGCCGGGGCCTTGGGAAAGTGGCTCCTCCAGCCTGAGGAGTCCCCACAAGGGGCTAGCAGCTGAGGGGCCACAGCACCACCTGCAGCGGGGGAAAGGAGCGCTTCAATCCCAAAGTGAGATGGGGGAGGCGCGCCGCAGCACCCTGTACCCCTTAGGGAGCAGCCAAAGGAGTAAAACCTACAATTCTTTGTCTCCTGTGTCCCATTCCTTCCTAGACAGGAAATCACTGTTCAGGGGTGTATTGAAGGTGGGAGAGATTGTATGCCCACCTTCTGATGCACCAGTGAGGTGGCACCTGGTTCAGATGACTTTTCAGGTCCCATCTGAAGGGAGAGGAAGGCAACAGTGGATACAGAGGGAGCGAGTGTCTCCAGCCAGCAGGCCCTCAGCACGTGTGGGTGGCAGCTGACTTCTTCCCACACAGGCGTGTGCTGGAGCCGCTACTGTCCCCATCCTACAGATGGGAAAATCTGCACAGCAGGGGCCACTGGCAGGAGTGGTGTGGCCAGGCATCGAGCCGGAGCCGTCTGGCGCCCAAGCCCACACACAACTGCTGTGCTGAGCAGACAGATGGTGCTGGAAGGCAGCGTGCAACCCGAGAAGATGCGTGGAGAGGAGCGGGGTGTTGATTTCCAACCATTTTTATAGGCTGACAGGAGATGATTTATCTGAAGGGTTTTTTTTTTTTTTGGTATTTGTAGTTGCCAATGGGTCCACGTTGGGCACAGCCGCCCCGCACAGGTGGACCTGGGCATCGGCCTCATTCCTCATTTGTGCAGAGTTCTGCAGGTCTCAATGGTCCAGCAAAAAGCACTGACCTTTTCCAGCTCTGATCTCTCACATCCGCTGTGGACTTTTTTTTTTTTTTTTTAGCAGCAATGATCAGCTCTTGCCTAATTGAAAATAGATGGGTCTTCAGATTTTTTTGTTTGTTTTAAAGTGGCTTGCAAAAATTACACTGGTTAGTGTCTCTGGAGCCCTAAAAGATATGACCTTTTACACAAAGCTGAAAGCAATAGACTTTGGGCCACAGTCCAGTAGTTCCTTTTGTTACCATTTTCTGTTTCTTTCCTCCTCCTCTGGTCCGTTTTCTCTCCGCCCTTCTCGTTGTCCTCTGCCTTCTGCCCCGTGCCTTCTCCTTTGTCTTGTCTCTTTAGAGCTGGGTTCCACCAGGCTTGAAACACCTGCCTTGCAATCTGGCTCTCGTCCCTGTAGCGGCCACAGTGGCTGACGTGGCACAGGCGACCACCCTCTGGTGGGGATGTGGTGACTGCGTGGCTGGTCTTGTTTTTCAGATGTGGGCATTCACTGAGTTATATTTCGTGCGGGTGCCACACTCACGTCTTTCACATATTTTGCCACTTAACTCATCAGCAACTCTGCCTGGTCCTAGTGTTCACCCGGTTTTTACAGCTGGAGAAACGGAGGCTCAGGTAGAATGAGTTGTTTGCCTGAGGGCCATGCCAAGGCCAGTGCGTGAACCTCGTGTGGCCAAAATCCATGCCCTTCCCTGCAGGCTGTCTTTTCATCCCACTCCACATCCTAATCTAGGGCAATGAAGAAGGCAAAATACCTTCCCCAGAGCTGCCAGCCTCCCCGGGGGCCCGCCTCGGGGCCACCCCCATACGGCACCTGTGCTTGCTTTCTTGGCAGGGCAGGCCTTGAAAAGATCGCCACGGGGAGCCAGGACTTTGGGCACCTGGTTCCTGCCACACCTCTCACTGGCTGTGTGACCTTGGACAGACTCCCTGATGGCCCTGAACCTAAGTTGTTTTGTTTGTGAAATAGCACATGGTCATGAGAATTAAATGACATCCTGTAAAGAGCTTGCCATGTAGCAAACTTGAGTGTGTTACAGTTTTTTTGGGTTTTTTTTTGAGATGGAGTCTTGCTCTGTCGCCCAGACTGCAGTGCAGTGGTGCGGTCTTGGCTCGCTGCAACCTCCGCCTCCCAGGTTCAAGCGATTCTCCTGCCTCAGCCTCCTAAGGAGCTAGGACTACAGGCACCCGCCACCTAATTTTTGTATTTTTAGTAGAGATGTGGTTTCACCATGTTGGCCAGGATGGTCTCAATCTCCTGACCTCGTGATCTGCCTGCCTCAGCCTCCCAAAGTGTTGGGATTACAGGCATGAGCCACCGTGCCCCGCCGAGTATGTTATAATTTTTAAGAAATCATCTTTCTTCATTTGTCGGAGAAACCCCAAGGGCAGAATGTGTGGCCTGTGTCTGGCAAGAGTGTAGGACTTACAGGATTTGTGTGTTACCCTCACTTCGGAGACCGCCTTCCTTTAACTTCCTGTTGGTGCTGTTTTTCGCTGTTTTAAGGTATTTTATGTAACTGCATTGCCAGCGTCCTTTTGGAAGTGGAGACAAACTGCACATAGCATCATGGAGCTCAGCTTTGGCCGCGGCAAGGTCACAGCTCATCTGTGAGGTCCGTGTGGTCAGGAGCAGGTGTGGCTCTGGGCCTATCCCCCCAACACCTTCTGCCCACCCCCACCCACCCACTTTTCCCCTACGGCACAGCCCATGCCTGTCTGCCTGCGGCCTCTCTACTTGGCAAAAACATCCCAATGTCTGTAGTGGTGTGTGTGGAGGGTGGTGTGTGTGTTTAGGGTGGTGTGTGTGTGGAGGTGGTGTGTGTGTGTGTGTGGAGGGTGGGGTGTGTGTGTGTGTAGGGTGGTGTGTGGAGGGTGGTGTGTGTGTGTGTAGGGTGGTGTGTGTGTGTGGAGGGTGGTGTGTGGAGGGTGGTGTGTGTGTGGAGGGTGGTGTGTATGGTATGTGTGGAGGGTGATGTGTGTGTGTGTGGAGGGTGGTGTGTGTGTATGTGTGGAGGGTGGTGTGTGTGTGTAGGATGGTGTGTGTGTGGTGCTGTGTGTGTGTCGAGGGTGGTGTGTGTGTGGAGGGTGATCTGTGTATGTGGAGGGTTGTGTGTGTGCAAGGTAGTGTGTGTGTAAAATGGTGTTTGTGCAAGGTCATTCATGTATAAGGTCCTGTGTGTGTAAAGTGTGTGTGTATGTAAAGTGGGTGTGTGTTGAGGGTGGGCTGTGTGTAAACTGGGTGTGTTGAGGGTGGTCTGTGTGTAAGGTGATGTGTGTAAGATGGTGTCTGTAAAGCAGTGTGTAAAGTGTGTGTACAGTGAGCAGTGTGTAAAGTGTGTGTACAGTGGTGTGTGTGTAAAGTGGTGTGTGTGTGTAAAGCAGTGTGTGTAAAGTGCGTGTAAAGCAGTGTGTGTATAGTGGTGTGTGTGTAAAGTGGTGTGCATGTAAAGCAGTGTGTGTAAGGTGGTATGTGTACAGTGGTGTGTGTGTAAAGCATGTGTGAAGTGTATGTGTAAGGTGGTGTGTGTAAAGCGATGCATGTGTACAGTTGTGTGTGTAAGTGGTGTGTGTATGGTGGGGTGTTGTGTAAAATGGTGCGTGTAAAGTGTGTGTAAAGCGGTGTGTGTGGAAGGTGCTGAGTGTGTAAGGTGGTGTGTGTGAAATGGTGTGTGTATAAGGTAGTATGTGTGTGTAAAGTGTGTGGTGTGTGTGTAAAGTGTGTGTAAGGTAGTGTGTGTAAATGTGTGTAAAGCAGTGTGTGTGTAAGGTGGCATGTGTGTAAAGTAGTGTGTATGGTGGTGTGTTGTGTAAAGTGGTGTGTGTGAAGTGGTATATGTGTATGGTGGTGTGTTGTGTGAAGTGTGTGAAGCGGTGTGTAAGGCAGTGTGTGTAAGGTGTGTGTGAAGCTGTGAGTGAAGCAGTGTGTAAGGTGGTGTGTGTAAAGTGTGTAAGGTGGTGTGTGTGTAAAGCGGTGTGTGAGGTGGTGTGTTGTGTGAAGCTGTGTGTGAAGTGTGTGAAGCAGTGTGTGTGTAAGGTGGTGTGTGTAAAGTGTGTGTGAGGTGGTGTGTGTGTGAAGTGGTGTGCATAAGGTAGTGTGTTGTGTAAGGTAGTGTGTGAAAAGTGTGTGTGTAAAGTGTGTGGAGCTGTGTGTATTTAAAGTGGTGTGTGTGGAAGGTGCTGTGTGTAAAGTGTGTGTGAAGCTGTGTATGTGTAAAGTGGTGTGCGTGTAAAGTGTATGTGTGTGAAGCAGTGTGTGTGGAAGGTGCTATGCATGTGAAGTGTGTCTAAAGCATGTGTGGAAGATGGTGTGTGTGTAAAGTGTGTGGAGCAGTGGTGTGTGAAAGTGCAAGGAAGGTGTGTGTGGAAGTGGTGTGTGTGAAAGGTGCTATGTGTGTAAAGTGTGTGTGGAGCAGTGTGTGTGTGAAGTGTATGTGGAAGGTGCTGTGTGTGTAGTGTGTGTGAAGCAGTGTGTGTGTAAGGTGATGTGTATAAAGTGTGTGTGGAGCAGTGGTGTGTGAAGCAGTGTGTGTAATGTGTGTGTAAAGTGGTGTGTGTGTAAAGCGGTGTGTGTGTAAAGTGTGTGTGAGGTGGTGTGTGAAGTGGTGCATGTGTAAGGTTGTGTAAGGTGGTGTGTGAAAGTGTGTGTATAAAGTGTGTGGAGCTGTATGTGTTGAAAGTGTGTGTGGAAGGTGCTGTGTGTAAAGTGATGTGTGTGAAGCTGTGTATGTGTAAAGTGTGTGTGTAAAGTGTGGAGCAGTGTGTGAAGCAGTGTGTGTGGGAGGTGCTGTGTGTGTGAAGTGTGTCTAAAGCAGTGTGGAAGGTGGTATGTGTGTAAAGTGTGTGTGTAAAGTGTGTGGAGCAGTGTGTGTGTGAAGCAGTGTGTATGGAAGGTGCTGTGTGTGTGAAGTGGTGTGTCTAAAGCTGTGTGTGTGGAAGGTGCTGTGTGTAAAGTGTGTGTGAAGCAGTGTGTGTGGAGTGGTGTGTGTGTGTGAAGCAGTGTGTGTAAGGTGGTATGTGTGTGAAGCAGTGTGTGTGTGAAGCGGTGTGTGTGGAAGGTGCTGTGTATGTAAAGTGTGTGTAGCAGTGGTGTGTGAAGCGGTGTATGTGGAAGGTGCTGTGTATGTAAAGTGGTGTGTGTGTAAAGTGTGTGGAGCAGTGTGTGTGTGAAGCAGTGTGTGTGGAGTGGTGTGTGTGTGAAGCGGTGTGGAAGGTGCTGTGTGTGTAAAGTGGTGTGTGTAAAGTGGTGTGTGTGTAGGAGTGGTGTGTGAAGTGTCTGTGGAAGGTGCTGTGTATGTGAAGCGGTGTGTGTGATGCAGTGTGTGTGGCAGGTGCTGTGTGTGTAAAGTGGTGTGTATGGAGCAGTGTGTGTGTGAAGCAGTGTGTGTGGAAGGTGCTGTGTGTGGGCTTCCCCCAGCTCCAGCTCTGGAGTATGGATCCGGCAACCATCAGGGGGCTGGGCTGCGAGCCTGTCCCTTTGTCAGACATGTCCTTTCGTTCACTGAGCGCTTCTTCCGTGACTGCCCCGCTGCCTCCCTCTCTCGAGGCCGTGGTGTGAGAATCACAGGAGGTGCACCCTGCGGACCGGGCACCCTGATTCTGTGGCTGTACCCGTGCCCTGAGCTCATGGGAGCCAGGGAGGCTGAGCTCTGGTCCCAGCCCAGCTGTGCAAACTGAGGTGACATCACTCAAGCCTCTAGCCCCGCTGTCCATAGTCATTAGCATTCCATGAGGCCCTCAAGTTTGGCGGCTTGATTCCCGCTGCCTGGCCCTTGCCAGGGATGTCACCCAGCTCTATTCCCAGGGGCTCCAAATGCCTCCGTGTGCCTGTGATGTGTAAGGGAAGTTTGCGTGTGTCCTGGCCAGAGGCTCCGGGGTGCAGGTCTCCCATAGCCGCCTCGATGGGTTGGAGGAGCCTCAGGCCCTACGAGCATCAAGCTGTTACATGTACTGCTTAAGTCCAGAAGGGTTACGTGTGCACATATGTGTGTGCATGTGCATGTGTGTTTGTGTGTGTGCAGATGCATGTGTGTGCGTGTGCATGTGTGTTCCTGTGTGTGCATGTGCATGTGTTCATGTGTGTGTGCGTGTGGGGGGGAGAGATGCATGCATGTCGATAGAGATACATAGATACTCTGCGTGTTAGAAAGTTCCAGGTTCAAGTCAAACTCCTTGGAGGCTCATTTCTAATGTGATTTTTAGAGAAAAGCAGCAGTCGGGGGTGGAGGCAGCTTCTCTCTGGCCCATGCTGGGCACTTCGTGGTGGCATTGCAGGGCAAGGGTTGCTGGGGTGATAGGAGTGGGCTTTGCCTTTGGGCTACTGGTGAATGACTCGGCTGTCCCCCACAGGTGGCCAGGCCTGACCTCAACGCCCAGGTTATCCTTGTCTCTAAAATAAAGGGGGCCTGGATTCTATTCTATGTTGGTTTTTTGGTGGGAAGCAGCTTGATTAGGTAGGAGGGGCCTGGGTTCGGGTCAGAAGGTCTTATTTTGAGCCCAAATCATCCTTTCTCAGCCCTGCGCCCAGGTTCCTCAGCAGTGAAAAGCAGGTGATAGCATTAGGTTACTGTGTAGAAAAGCCACTATTTGACTATTTTCTAATCCAAAAATGATAACCTTACAGAGTTCAACCTAATATCTGACCCATCGACCATATAAAAATTATCATGTGAAAAATATATACATAAATTATTTTTAAGCAGCTGAGTTTTTAGAATGTAGATTATTTTTCTGACAAATCTGTTGTTTTGACTTTTTTTTTTTTTTTGAGAAAGACTTTTGTTCTTGTTGCCCAGGCTGGAGTGTGATGGCATGATCTCAGCTCATTGCAACCTCCTCCTCCAGGGTTCAAGCAATTCTCCTGCCTCAGCCTCCCAAGCAGCTGGGATTACAGGCGTGCACCACCACACCCCGCTAATTTTGTATTTTTAGTAGAGATGGGGTTACTCTATGTTGGTCAGGCTGGTCTTGAACTCCTGACCTCAAGTCACCAGCCCACCTCAGCCTCCCAAAGTGCTGTGATTACAGGTGTGAGGCACCACACTCGGACCATTTTGACTTTTCCCCCCTCTTCTGAAACCAACTTTCTCTTCTCTCTTCTGGAATCTTGCTGTGCTGACCCAGCTGCAGCCCTTTCCTCCTCCTCCTCCAGGACGCTGTGGCCATGGGACAGCACACTCCTGCATCCAGGCCTTGCTGGCCTCGTTACAATCGTCACTGACTTTTAAAAAGTTTAAGAGCAAAAGTTGTAGCCTCAGCATCTCCTGGGTCCTGAGTTCTTCGAGGGACACAGGAAAAAGTGACGTAGGGCTGAGTCCAGAGACACGAGGTTTACCCTTGGAATTCTTCAGCCGCCCCCACCTTTGGAGGGTGAAATTAAATCCAAGCTGGAGCAGCCTGTCCTGGGGTTGCCCGCTGAGCTGTGGCCATGCCGGGTGGGTCACTATGAAAGAACAGGTGTCCCTCCCTCCTGATCCCTTAGGGGCCATGCAGGCTGTGAGATGGGAGAGGGGCAGGGCCCCAGGGAGGGAGGAGGAGGTCAAGATCTACGCCGATTGTGGAGGAGTGCAGGGCTGGGGTGGGAGGCTCTGTGCACACCCCTGGCCTCCGCAGTCTCTCTGTAGGATGGGAGCACTTCCTGCTCCTTGTGTTCCTGTGTGACCCTCAGGCTCTGGGGTTGGGATCTCGGTGCTCCGGGGGCAGTTTTTCATATGGTCTCAGCTGTCCTGTGGCTTCTCAGGGCCGCATTAACGACGGGGGGCTTACCACATGCCGCCCTACAGGCCTCTGGTCTACAGTGAGGATGGAGCAGTGCAGGGCACATGAGGTGCTGCCCTCATGGGGCTTGCATTCTTTTTTTTTTTTGAGATGGAGTCTCACTCTGTCGCCCAGGCTGGAGTGCAATGATGTGATCTCGGCTTGCTGCAACCTCCGCTCCCTTGGTTCAAGCAATTCTCCTGCCTCGGCCTCCCTAGTAGCTGGGATTACACACATGTGGTACCATGCTTGGCTAATTTTTGTATTTTTAGTAGAGACGGGGTATCGCCATGTTGGCCAAGTTGGTCTTGAACTCTTCACCGCAGGTGATCTGCCCACCTCGGCCTCCCAAAGTGCTGGGATTACAGGAATGAGCTGCTGCGCCCGGCCAGGGCTTACATTCTTGAGGGTTCTGTCCCCGCTAGCCCCAGGGACCCCCTACCAGTACCTTGGTCTGAGCTGGCACCTCACACAGCACATGGGCTTGTGTAACAGCTGGGTTCCCATGCATCCCTCCTGTCACTCACTAAGCAGCACTTGCTGACAGTTTGCTTTGAGGCAGGTGTTCTAGACACGGGGACGGAGCAGGCACAGGAGATGGTCAAGAGCCTGCCACCATTTTCAGTGTTGCCCCCGTCATTGCCCCCCGGCCTCCAGGTGAGAGGGAGTGAAGGGAAGCCCCTCACAGAGCAGGAAGGCCGGCTCTGCCTCCTGTGAACTCCCCTGGGGAAGCTGAGTCCAAGAAGTGTTTTATCAGTGCCGAGAGTGAGGATGTGCACATTTCATAGACGAAGATGATACAGAGTAAGGCGTTTTGGACATGAGCTGTGGAGGGGGATCTGTGAGGAGGGAGGCTTCCCACCTTCCTTCCAGAAGCATCCACTCCTAAGACCTTCGAGCTCACCAGCACGCTGAGTGGGGCCCCAGGAGCGCTCTCCCCTGGGTGCCAGGGGTTAGTGGTTAATGGCTTGACAACGATAATGAAACCAAAAGGCTGTGATTTTGGCTGAACAGGGGAATATGGAAATTTCCATCTGTAGCCGACTCTGGAGAGACGCACTCGGCCAACTTCACGAGAGCCGCTTGCCCATGCTGGCCACAGTGACTGCAGTCTCAGACCCCCACACCAGCACGCGGGCCAGGAGTAGCTGTTGCTGGCAGAGGCCCCGACAGCAACAGCAAGGTGGGGATCCGGCAGTTTCCAGAAAAGGGGAAGCTGGTTGGCAAAAGCAGAAGTGATTTCTTTGCCAGAGGCCCCAAACTCGCTGGCCTCAAACCGGGAAAACCCGTTCTTAGGCAAAACGCTCAAGTGTGCTCTGATGGCAGGAGCAGGCAGGCTCCCTCCAGTTCCAGAAAGCTGTGGCTTTGGCCTCTCCCAGCGAGAGGCACCAATACAATGTCAGAGCCACGCTGAACTCCGGCATGCGCGCCGTTTCTTTTTTCTGTGCTTTGTCAGTGTTTGTTTTGTGATATTTCCCTACCGGGCCATTAAGAAAAGTTAGATGACAGTAAGGGTGTGAGTGGCTGGATCCCAGATAATGAGGCCAGGCACAGAGACAGCGGGATCACTGGAGGAGCTTGAGAGTCCCGTGGGTCCCGCCATCCATTTGCGGGTTGGGGAGCAGGGGTGCCGCCTTGGGTTGTGCCTGGGAGCTCGAGTGACTGGCCTAAGGTCATATTGTGGTGGCTCCTTCAAGACTTTGTTTTTTTGAGATGGAGTTTCGTTCTTGTTGCCCAGGCTGGAGTGCAGTGGCGCGATCTCGGCTCACCACAACCTCCACCTCCCAGGTTCAAGCAGTTCTCCTGCCTCAGCCTCCTAAGTAGCTGAGATTACAGGCATGTGCCACCATGCCCGGCTAATTTTTGTATTTTTAGTAGAGACGGGGTTTTGCCATGTTGGCCAGGATGGTCTCGATCTCTTGACCTTGTAATCTGCCTGCCTCGGCCTCCCAAAGTGCTGGGATTACAGGCATGAGCCACTGCTCCCAGCCCGAGGACTTCTTATTCGGTATTGTCAGACTTGGCTTTCATTGACACTGTCAGGGACTGGGGTGGGGGGACTAGATCTTCAGCATCGAAGTAGACACTGAGTGGAAACTCACTGCGCTGAACGGATTTGCACAACTGCGAGGCAGCACTCAGGGCACCAGACTCCACCTCTGACTCTTCCCACTGGCAGAAGCTGGTGGGGCAGGGGGATGCTGGTGGGGCGCAGGGGCCACGTTCCTGGACACAGGGCGATAGAAGTGGGGCAGGTGGGAAGGAGCGTAGGAGAACCTGAGGATTTTGGAATTGGTCCATCCCAGGTCCACTCCAGCCTCAGGGCTCCTTGGCTAAGTGTAAGCTCGGGCTGCTTTGCCCAGTGTGGCCAATGCCATCTCTGAGCCTCGATTTACCCCCCTCCACGATGGCAGGCTGCCCACCAGATTAGGTTTGCTCCTAGGCAGAGCATGGAACAAGTTGCCTTTCTGCCTCCTGTTCATTTCTTCCTTTCTGAGGAAACAGCCTATCAGCTGAGCAACAGTTACGTTACAGCTTAAACAGGCAGATTTGATCCCTCCTTCCAAGAGAGGCCTTCCGGACAGGCATCTTTCCATTACACACTCAAGAAGCTTTCTAGGTGAGAGGACTGAACCTCCCGGTCTATCCTGGGCCCACCTGGTTCACACCCACTGTCCCCAGGTAATCATTAGACGTGCTGCTACGGGGATTGGTGCTGTGGGTCCCCCGCACCTGCCTCCTGCCTCATTCTGCAAACACTGAGCCACCTGTGTGCAGGGTCCTCTGTCTAGGGGGTGTAGATTCTCAGCTTCCCTGGTGTGTCTCCCCAGGGCCTGCCTGCTGCCCTCCAGAGCCCGGGGTGCCCATGCCTCAATGCCCTGCAGCCCAGCGGAGCCTCTGTGCCTCGCTACAGCACCCTCCAGAAACATGGCAAGAGCTGCAGGCTGAGCGGGGAGCAGCGTCCCCAGGCTGGAGCACACCCAGCTTGCACAAGTGGCATGGATTGAACTGTGATCCCCAAAATATATAGAGAGGTCATAACCCCTGTACCTGTAAGTGTGACCTTATATGGAAATAGCGTCTCTGGCAGATGTACTTGGTGAAGATGAGGTCATCCTAGACCAGGGTGGGCCTTACTCTAGCATGACGGCATCCTCCCAAGAAGACAAAGACACGGGGCTACAGGATGGCGAAGGCCGAGATGG